>PVKH010019062.1:0-14957 GCA_004027955.1 Chaetophractus vellerosus
AATCAATGTATCCTAAAAATGTATATAGATATATAAAAATAAATAAAAAATTAATTATAAAAAAGACAATATGGCGGTTCCTCAAAAAGCTAAATATAGATATTCCATATGATTCAGTGATTCCACTGCTGGGTATATACCCAGAAGAATTGAAAGCAAAGACACGAACAGATATATGTACAGCAATGTTCATAGCAGCATTGTTCACAATTTCCAAAAGTTGGAATCAACCCAGGTGCCCAAAAACAGATGAATGGATAAATAATATGTGGTACATACATACAATGGAATACTACTGAGCAGTAAGAAGGAATAAAATGAAAACACACGGGATAACATGGATGAATCTTGAAGACCTTATGTTGAGTGAAGCAAGCCAGGCATTGAAGGATCAGGTGTACATGATCTCACTGATATGAATAAAGGAAATTGAGCAGTCCCTGAGAACTAGGATCTGAAAAATAGGTTTAAAAGAAAGAGAAAGAGAAGAGAAAGTAGTGGGATATCATCCATAGGGATGTAATCTGTGGTGAGGTGATAGAGCTTGCTTGTGTGTTGGGGGAATGGGATAGGTGGGTGGTGATATTGTTGGGTTTTGTGGTGCAGGGTTGTTGGCTCTGAGGACTGGGAGGGATAGGTTGGACAGCCCAGGATGCTTTGGGGGGATGGAGGGTATACCGGATGAATGCTTGGGATGTGTGGATGAGGGGTTCAGACTGAAGAGTTTGGAGTGCTCTTGTTGCAGTGTTGCAGAGGGGAGGTGTCACGTCACAGCTTGGGGGTGAGTTTTGGGGGCATTCAGTGGGTGTATTCCAGTGGGGGCCTCCGGGAAGTGTGGGAGTGTTCTTTCTGTAGTTGTGTAGTATGTCGGTGGTTGGACAACCTTCATGGTGGGGGGGAGGGAGATTGCCTCCCTAATTTTGTAAGTCTGTTTCACTCAGATATAGACAGGGGGGTGACATGGGAGCAGGGATGGTTCCCATTGGGGGATGAACCAGTGATCCAGGACACTCTGTGGCATGAATCTGTGAATCCTGTTGTCTGGAGACTCGAGCTGAGGGGACATTGTGGGCCCTGGGATGGTGGGGAGGGATGGGGTGGATTGAATGAGGGGCCTGGTGGCCCGTGTAAGTGTTTTCCATTGCCTTGCAGTGGTGGACATGGAACAGGGTGAAATTCATCAAAATTTATAAAAGTATATGAATTAGAACGTGGACCCTTATGTGGACCAATGACGATGTTAGGGAACTACAATTCACTATCTGTTTGTCAGTTATGTTGGTGCTGTCATCCACATTCAAACGGTTTTGGTAAGGAGGGGAATGGAGGAGGAGGTTGAGTACATGAGATTGTCTTGTAGTCTGTGTGTGTCTCTGCTGTGACCTAAAGCTTCTTTGAAAGTTAAATGTAAAAAGGTGGGATTCTTGAGAGTGAGAAGAGGAAGGTGCCACGAAACAGACTGGACACCAGGATATTGCACCGACAAGGAAAAATCGGAATAAAAATTTGGAAACATGTATATCTTACTCTTTTTTCACATAGTTTGAATAGCCCAGATCTCTGTCAATGTCTAGTTTTCCTTTTTCTAGTTTTTAAATTTTTTTTAAAAATCGTTTTTTTATTTTTTAAGTTCTCCTATGTTTTGACTCTTGCATTTAAATGACGTTATTAGGGATGGTTCACAGTGGGGGATGAACTGGTGAGCCAGAACACTCTGTGGTGTGAATCTGTGAATCCTGTCATCTGGGGAGTTGAGTTGGGTGATGTTGTGGGCCCAGGGCTGGTGGGGAGGGACAGGGTGGATCGAATGAAGGGCGTTTGGTGACCCATGGAAGTGTTTTCCATTCCCTTGTGGTGGTGGATACAAGACAGGGTGATAGTCATCAAAATTTATAAAAGTGTATGATCTAAAATGTGGACCTTGATGTGGAACAATGACAATGTTGGGGAACTATATTTCACTATCTGGTTGTCAGTTATGTTGGTGCTGCCATCCACATACAAAAAGGTTTTGGTATGAGGGGAATGGAGGGGGAGTTTGAGTATATGATATTGTCTTGTATTCTGTGTTGACTCTGCTGTGACCCAAACTTCTTTGAAAATTAAATGAAAAAAGGAGGGCTGCTGGAGATTGAGGAGAAGAAAGTGCCATGAAACAGACTGGACACCAGATATTGCACCGACAAGGAACAATCGGAAAAAAATTTTTTTATACATATGTATTATTATTTATTCACATTTTTATTAGCTCTATCCTTTAATAAAATCTTGTTTTCCTTTTTCTACTTTTTTAATTTTCTAAAATTATTCTTTATTTTTTAAGTTCTACTATAGTTTAACTCCTACATGTAAATATCATTATTTTTCCATTTTCCTATTCATTGTAATTGGCTATTTCTGTGGCTTCACCTGTGAAGTGGCTATGGATATAGAAGGGTCACAGGGGGGATGGGAGAGGATCATTGGTGGGGGGGGTGTCAAGGTTGGGGGTGCATGGGAGGTAGTCTACCTTCACATACATAAGGCATACATAAATGTTCAAATGTTCATGGGACATTGTCATGGTCGAAGAATTACTCAATAAATGGGAGAACACTGAACTCCCATCTTGGAGAGGTCGGCCATATTTTCCAGAAGAGTAGCAACATTCCCCTGTGTGCAGGGGCAGTGTCTGGCAAAGGAGGATGATCCATTGATGGGCCCTTGTTATTGATGATTAGCCTTATGAGTCATTGCTGTTGAAAATGAAATAGCTTAGTGTTAAGGGGTGCCTAAAGTTGACTCTAGAGAACCTCCTTGTTGCTCAAATGTGGCCCCTATCTAAGCCAAACTCAGCATATGAATGCATTACCTTCCTCCCAGGGTGGGCCATGACTCCTGGGGATGAACGTCCCTGGCAATGAGGCATTATTAACAAATGCCAATGGGCAGTATGACTGGAAGAGACTTCGAATAAAAGGGGGAAATGGTAAAGACAAATGAGTTCATAGTGCTAAGAGACTTCAAAGTGAGTCTGGAGGTCAACCCTGAGGTAACACTTATGCAGATCCCAGTAGGACCTTCTAGGATTCCAATATGGATATCACCCCAAACAGAGGGCCTCCTGAGGGCTTTGGAGATATCCAGGTCCTATATCAGGGCAGATATTCCCAGAGTTTGGTGCCCTACTAGTGGGCCCTAATTTGGAATCCTTGCTCCTGAGAGTGACAGAGTCTGACTGAAATATGACTTCACTGCACATGGTCCACCTGTCTCTTCTATTCAAACCTATATTTGATGCCAGAGTTTTAGGTGTACTTCCATAGACTGGAGACTATGGGCTGTCCATGTGCCAACTGGGTCCAGAGATTCTGTGGACCTGCAAATCCTTTGCTACAACTCAATGGACTCACCTAGGACCCCTAGGACACCTAGGATTTGATGATGGACGACGGCTATGCTGGGGAATGGAGGGAGCCTGCAGCTGCAGGCAGGATAATCTCTTCCATTGTATCCATGGGATATAAGCACCCTCTCACTTGGTGGTGGAGGGGACATCACCATCCCAGTCTCCTCGGTTTTGGGGGAAGAACTATGGACTAGAATGGACTTGTTGGTGTCCTGCTATAGACTTGTGATATATGCAATGGAAGAAATTGCAAAATTATGTGGAACCAGGGTCACTGGACACTTTTGGGGCAGGGAGAAGGAAGGGCAATTGTAATGCGGAGATTTTTTGGGACATGGGAATTGTCATGGGTGATGTTGCAATGGAGGATGTAGACCATTTTGTATTATCATGTATCAAGCAGAACTGTGTGGGAGAGAGGGTCATCTAAAGTCTGAACTGTGATCCATGCTTGATGTCAAAGCCCCAAAATGTGTATATCTATCACAGGCATTATGCCACACTGATGAGGAATTTGTATGTGTGAGGTTGTGGGAGGTGTGAGGGGGTGGCATATGGGTACTCCTGGAGTGTCTGTGTAATATTTATGTAATCAATGTATCATATATATATATATATATAATTTTTTAAAATCTGCATCTCCAAAAATAAAAATTAAAAAAAAATAAAAACAGGTAAAGTGCATTCCAAGGAGTTTTGTGTTCCTGAGAGGGCTGGCCACTTTCTCAGGGACTAATGCATAAACCTTGGAATGTACAGCTCAGAGAGTGTTGTTTTCCTTCCTGAGGAGGCTGACCACTTCCTCAGGAATTGACACAGTGCTCACAATATGGCATCTATAATATCAAGTTCATTAATCATAAACATGGTAAAATGATAGTCCCTAATCAAACCAAAGTCCCACCCTAAGAGACGGTGCTTTACACAAGTGTTTTCAATCAAAACTCTAGTATAAGTTACTAATTCAAAACTTCCCAACCAAAAGCTAAATGTTAGTAGGTTCCTATGTAGAACTGCTCTATTTATCTATCATTCTATAACTCTGTTTAAAATTAACTTAATCTTTTAATTGATTATGTTATTCTTGTTTCTCACTCTAATTGTCAATTTAAGCTTTTTAAACTAGATATACATATTAGCATTTTTCTTGTATCTATCCAGGACTCTAGCCAAAAATAAGCTAAGAATATCAGTGTGTCCCCTGGTTTGTTAAGCATGTGAATGTATGTATACATATCATAAAAGATTGCAATATAACAGTTAATAAACAATCTTCACTTATTTTATATTCTTTCAATTATTAACAAAATTTCACTAACTAAATATCAATAAAAAGTCCTGCAACAAGAAATGTTCAATAGACCCACCATGTATCAATATTATATCTTTAAGGCTTTATGCCCTACTCATTCTGCCTTCCCACAAGCATGTATTTATCCTCATTGCAGCCCCTCAAAAACACTTTTAACACAACTCTATAAACATCTCCAAAATTCTCTTACCCAAGCTGGTTTCCAAATAACCCCTATTAAAATCCAATTAACTCAGCCTTGAAAATATTTATGATATATCATGTCATCTAAAACAATAAAACAAGAAATGGAGAGTATGGACACCTCCCTTAGAAATACAATAGCCCTAGCACTATATACCTTAAATTTATTCTTTAAATTTTTTAAAACTGTGATGAAGATGGCCTTTCAGGAGTTGAAAACATTTGTCCCCTCATCAGGAGAGTCATCAAATACTAGCTAAAATTCTGTACAAAGAAATGTTAAGAGATGGATCTTAAAAAGGGCCCCATAACCTCATAATGTGGGGGAGAGGTTATGCTTGTGTGTTTACTCCAACAGGCCCCCAGTGGCTGCCAGCAAAGACTGAGGCTATACTATGACCTGAATGGATCACCCATTCAACCCAATACCACAGATGGAGAAGATAATGATGGAGGAACAAAGGAACTCCCAGACACAACCATGCCATAACATTATACAAACTCAGGGAGTAACTTGGGGAAGTCTTAAACAATTAAAAAATTCATTAGTACACTTATTACTTTCATTATTTCAGCCATTATCATAGCTGCCACTGCCACCACTATGGCATTCACCTTAGCAGTATCTGTCTAAATTGCTTATGTTGTTAATCAATTTATGATCAATGTTAGCAACAAACTTATGACTCAATCTCATATTGATAATAATATTCTAACCACACCTGATGCTTTAGAAGCATCTAGTCTCTGGATAGGCCCTTTCTTGAGCTCATCACGCTTAACAAAAAATCATTGCCCTGGCTGCTGCTTCCTCTCTCTCACCTCCCACATCCAGAAATCAAGAACAAAGAAGCAAAAAGGGGGGGGGTGGTACTTAGGGGCACTTTGGTTAAAACACCTTTGAATTAATTTTTCACCCCAAGGTCTCCTTTCTCTCCTTCTCACTTACCTACTTATTTGTCTGACTCAGTTACCCCATTTTTTTCCTGCACAGTTTTTTTCTAGTTTCCCTCCTTCCCATTGTTCCTATCCTGAGGCATATACTATCTCATTTGTTTACTTTGAGCTATCAGGAATGGGGCAATTTTTATAAAGGACTCTGTCAGGATACTTTTCCACTTCTTTTTTTTTTCTTATTTAAACAGAAAAGGGGGAGATTTGGGAACCCTCTGAACTTTACATTTAAGAAATAGCTTGGAGGCTTGTTTTCTCTGCCCACACAGAGAATTCACCATATCAGCTCCTGCTATAAACAGGAAATTTCCTACTTATCTTATCTCCCTTATCTCCCACCCTATCTCCTATGTATATCACTAAATATTTCTGCAAACTTGCTTCCCCATTATCAGCCTGGAATTCTTATGAGATTATTTACACCCCTCAAGTGTTTTACCTGCCTGCCCCACACACACATGTACCCTGATGTTGACTGTGAAAAAATACCAAATAAAAAGCATGTGGGGGATCAGTTTCTTCAGCTGTTCTCTCCCTGATCTCTCTCAACCTCCATGTTAAGAGAAATTTCATTGTACCCTCATGGGCTCAGCTGGACAGACTACCACAAGACTTTTCAGGACAAATTCCTGCAATTCTTCTGTAGCTGCTTCCTGCTGGTTAGAGGGGAGTAGTCTCTACTTAACAGGGTACAAAACACTCTGGCTATTCTAAGAGGTTGAAAGAAGACAGGTCTGGCACAGAGGATGGAACTTGATTCTTCAAGAATCAAGGGGTTGATTCTTGAAGAAATAAACTTAGTTAGAATTTAAGGTATAATGTCCTACTAAAAAGACAAAGAAGACAGTGGTAAGTGGGCTCCAAAAGAGGCCAGCCATAACATACTGGACCACAAGTGTGAGAAAGGCCAGGTCCATCCTCCAAAACTGGATGGCAAACAGCATTCTTCCTTGAGTATTTTTATGCTGCTAGTTAATTCCAAGGTGAGATTGTGGTAGACCTGCTGAGTTTGGTATAAATTGCCTTCCCCAGTTATGCCTAGGAGAGGTATGAAGAGAGACACTGTCTTAGACATAAACTCACAAAGACAGAATAGGCAACAAGACAAGCATATGGCTAGAAAAATAAAGACAGTACTTGTGATTGTTAGACTAATGTGTCAACTCAGCCAGGTAATTGTGCCCCATTGTTTGGTCAAGCAAGCACTGGGATAATTGTAATACAGTGACATTTATGGACTGTAGTTACCAGGAAGATTACTGCATAGATAGCTGATTACATCCACATCAGCCAAGAAGATTGCCATCAGCAATGAATGACACTTTATCCAATCATATGAATGCCTTATAAAGTGATGTCAGCATTCAGAGAGAATTTCCCAGCTTGTCTTTGGATAGCCAGCATCTCCCAGAAATTCATCAAGGACCTTCATTGGACTTTCTTTGGAGCTCCTGGTTTGCAGCTTTCCTGCAGAACCTGGAGTTGTGCAAACCCACGCTCATGTGAGGGACTCATAAAATCTCATTCTATTGACAGATATCTCCTATTGATTCTGTTTCCCTAGAGAACCCTGACTTAAGACAGTACTTAAGAGACACATTATTTTATCATATAGGCACATTTACTAACTACTTAGAAAATGAATTAAATTTACCAGGATTTTAACATGTTCAAAAATCTCTGCATATGAACTAGAATAAAATAGATATTATTATGTTCATCAGGTATGTAGGTACAGCACTTAATACTAATCAATTCACAAGTTCCTCTTTGGACTGCAGTTAATAAATCTAAGCTCCAGGTTAGCAATACCACACATGTTGTCTCTAAAGGGAGCAGGCCATAATGCTAATTCTGTTTAAGTTCTACTCACATTCCTCTGATAATTATCCCTCCACTTGGTATGCCCTTCACACAGCCACCATGCTGCAGCATCATTTATCCTAGAGAAAGGCTAGGAAGGTAGGATCCAGTGTTTCTACAGCATGGTGCAGAATGCCCTCCAGCACTATCAAACAGCCAGCCTGGAGCCAATGTCCATTATGAATGTGGACTTGTTGAGCCATTGCCAGGTGCTGCAGAATTCCAAGACTGCAACATACACTCCATCCACTTCAGAAACATTTCCTGATGTCATAGATACTTTTATTGTTTTAGAGGCCATACTGATGGACCTAGCCAATAACTCAAATGGATAGGTAACATGCAGGGTATTTGGGACTGGTTTGAATATACAAAAGAATTGAAAATACTGAAGTCTATCTCCTAATTTTATACATTTTCTAAATACTTCCAATGCAATGTATAACATATCAAATGAACAAATATTTTTAGTACTTAACTTTTTACTTCTACACCTTTACTATGATTACATTAATTAACAGGTATTTTACTTTGGCAGTACAGGAACAATTACTTTCTCCATTATTTTATGAAAACCCAAAGTTCCCAATGGCATCAAGGTTATCTTCTGTTACCATCACTTTAATATGCAGATTGAGGTGGCTTCTAACAGGTTTCCCTGTTAGGAATTCCTTTTTTATTAATATCAGTTTGGGTTTCTAATTAATAATAGCTTCCTGGAATTAGCAATTTATTTATTTATTATTTATTTATTAATTATTTATCCCCCCCTTTCTGCTTGTTCTTGCTGTGTTCATTCTTGCATTCTTCTGTGTCTGCTTGTCTACCCCCCATTGCAGCAACCCACTGAATCAGCGCACCATGCAGTGGCCTTGCCTGCTCGTGGGCAGCTTGTCCTGCTCATGGGTGGCTTGTCCTGCTTGCAGGTGGCTTGTCCTGCCCATGGCAGCTTTGCCCTGCCCATGGCAGCTTGCCTTCTCAAGACAGTCTGCCCACTCAAGGAGGTCCCGGGAACTGAACCCAGGGCCTCCCATGTGGTAAACCAGCACCCTACCAATTGAGCTACAGCTGGCCCCCAAATTAGTGATTTAAATGCTTCAGTTTAGAAGATGATCTACAAACTTCTTTAAATTCAACATAACCACATAGACTAGTTACTTCACAATTAAATAAGCTTATTAAATTAAACTTAGTGACCAATGAAATTTACCTTTATCCATTTAAAGTCTTGTCTTACATTCCTTATTCTGTTCTAGGTTCACAGTCCTTTCACTTTAAGAAAAATCTACCATTCTTCTTTAATTTTAATTTCATTAAACACAAACTTACAACTTTTATCATCTTAAAGATTTAGTATGGATAATGGTAACTTACTTTATTAGTATCCTAAAAGCCTATGGAGATTACACCTAAGCCAAATAAAATTGAAACCATTTGTATTAGTCAGCCAAAGGGGTGCTTCACAATATATCAATAATGGTTGGACTTTATAAAGGGTATTTATTTGGGGTAGAAGCTTACAGTTACCAGGCCACAAAGCATAAGTTTCTTCCCTCACCAAAGTCCACGTGTTGCAGCAAGACAGCTGCCGATGTCTCCAGGATTCAGGCTTCTGGGTTCCTCTGTTCCCGGGGCTGTGTTTCTCTCTGGGCTTAGCTTCTGTTTCCTCCACAAGTTCAGCTGTAGACCATGAGGCTCTCTATGCTTTGTGTCTCTCCACAAGGCAAGCTGTAGACTATCAGGCGAACGGCTCACTTGTCTTCTTTTGGAATGCTCCTTTCCAACATCAGAACTGCATCTCAAAAATCTGCTTCTCAAATCTCTGTCTTTTGTCTAGCCTTTTATACTTGAGACCACACCCACCAAGGCGTGGGGTTCAACATCCCACTGAGGTGGCAGTTAATGCTCCAATCACGCCCAGATTAAGAGATCAGTCTACAAGCATGATTCAATTTATATTTTTGGAATTCATAATTACATAAAACTGTCAAACAATTACACCATTATAGTCTATGCAAGAAATGTTCTTTTTCCTTCCTTCACAGGAGGCTAAAAACACTCTTTTCTTTAATTCTACAACTGTGGATAACATTAAAGGCATACTGACCACAAGAATCTGGAATATGTTATAATTATTTTATTTGCTTTAATTATAATTTAGAAAAGATCTTTCCATACCTTTCAGGACTTTTTCCTTTATGACTGTAATTTGACAATTGGATTATTATAAAAGTTTTAAGCTAAACTTTCATTTTCCTATCTTGTCACACCTAGCCCTTCCACCATAGCTCTTGCAAAGACAAAGCCCTGGGGGCTGGGTAGGTCAAAGAGCATAGGAAAACCTTTTCTCCTTTTCCAATAATTTCTATATTCAGATTTCTAATTAGTAATATTAATTAGAATATTCGTTCATATATGTCAGTGCATATTTAATTTTTAATACTTTGCTTAGAGCTCTTTTAAGATTTTTCATTTGTTAATCTGATATACCCATCCCATTGTATGAAAATATATACTGAACAAATGGACAGATGCAAATAGAGAGACACAAAAACAGAACTCATTAATGTTATTTATCATTTAAATTCTCTTACAATACAAGTTTAACTGTAAAATAACATTTAAAAGATCTCTTTGAAGGCTATTCTGATTATTCTAATCTGCACCATGACCATGGAGTTTCACACAAGAATTTCATTCTTTTTAATTTTTGTCTTAAAACCAAATTTTCCAATGCTTTTTAATACAATCTGCATCATTTTCCTTTGCTTCAGAGCTCTGCTTATTTCTGGTATCAGTATATTATTTATGAATTCCAGAAAAAAAGATATTATGTTCATAAACTGGTCTGTTCCTCTGGGTGTGATACCCTTTGATTATATTAGATTAAGCTGAGATGTCTTTGATTAGGGTGTGACCCAGGCTTGAGTCCCTGCCCCCTTGGTGGGCAATATAAGTGAACGCTTATTCAAGAAGATACAAAGAATACACAGGGCATCTATAGATACAAGAGGAGAGAACTTAGTTTTGATGCTGGAGCCCCAGGGTGAGCTGAACCATTCACTTTACACTTTACAGCTGACCTTGTGAAGAGACCAGAGCACTTGAGCCTGGAAAGAAAAGAGCCTAATGCCAGCTTACAGCTGAGATCAGAAGAAGCTGAGACCATGGAGCCTTAAGAGGAAGAGGAAGGCTTAACACTCATAGAGACCTCTTGCTTCCTCTGGCACTCCTGCCATTGTTTTAAAAATCCATTCTGGTCCAGGGCTAACACCTAGTTTATTTCAGTCTCTCTTTTTTAAAGCCCTGTCATTTTTCTAGTGGAAGGAGATCTTTGTACACATTCCTGTTCTGCCATTCTGTGCCTGTCAACTATGAGATAAGAAGATGAGCTGCAAAGCAACAAAGACATTTATTTTGGGGGTTTAGAATTGCAACTTAGGGAGCACACTTTCAGGTAAAAACCCAAGTCATGACCTGCGTTGGCATTTCCAAGAAAAGGTTTTTAAAGAGAAAGGAGATGACATAAGTTGTGGTTGGTGGATATTTGGAGTGTTTGCTCCAAATGTTCATCAGTTTAAGAGTTTACTGAGTTCATCTTGTGATTTATTTGTGGTATTCAGATGTCCTTTGGGTTTTGAGGAATATTGTTGCTTGAGGCTTTGCACACTTTGGCAGTTTGCCAAAACTAATATTTGAGTAATACCCAGAATGAACTCCTGACTCCATTTTAATCTCTTACCCAGGGTAACTCTAATTTGTTTTATTTCTCTTTATAACCCCAATCTGTAATTAATCAAAATGTTCAAGAGGAGATGGACTAAATGAATCATTATCTCTTCATAAATGGAAGAGTCCTCAGCAATATAAAAGGATAAATGGCTAAATCATACAATGCAGATGAACATCACAGAAAACAGGTGTGTCATAGAAACCAAACCCCAGTGTACCTTATGTATAATTTCTCAACATGAGGTTAAAGAAGAGCCAAAATTGACCTGTGGTGAGGGAAATCAGAATAAGGGTTGCTTGTGAGAGGTGAGGTCAAAGAGGAGGGTAGAAGAGAACCTTCTGGGGTGATGGAAATATTTTGAGTTGATTGTTGGTTACATGTATGTGTGCTTTTCCCAAAATTTGAACTGTAATCTTCAGAGTCATGCTTTTTTTTTAAACTTTAGGAATATTTTAAGAATGAGATTACTACAATAAGCATATCAAATCATACAAGACAAAATAAATCCATGGAATATTTACAAAATTATAAATTACATTTGCCTACAAACCAACCATAATAATGGGGTTTTTTTCATTTAAAAAATTTATTGAAGTATATCATGCATACATGTATGTACATAAATAGTAAGTGTATAGTAAAAGCTTTGAAACTTTAATACAAACATTCATAACATACAGGACTCCCATACATCACCCCACCACCAACACTTACACTGTTATGGAAGATTTGTTACAGATGATGAAACAGTATTGTCAAAAACATTACTAATAACTATAGCCCTTATCTTACATTTGGTGTATTTTCACCAAAACCACCCTATTATTTTTTTTCAGTTTTAATCCATTTTTTAAGGATACATTGATTACATAAATGATTTTTTTAAATATTTATTTTTATTTATTACATCCCCCCCCTTTCTGCTTGCTCTTGCTGTGTGTCCACTCTTGTGTTCCTCTCTGTCTGCTTTGTCTCCCCCCGTTGTGGCGACACACCGAGACTGGTCACCATGCAGGTGGCTTTGCCCCACTTGTGGGTGGATTCTGCTTCCATTCATGGCCAGCTCTGCTTCAGTTTGTGGGTGGCTGGCTGCGCTCCATTCGTGGGTGACCTGCCCTGCCTGTGGTGGCTTTGCCCTGTCCATGGCAGCTTTTTGCCTTGTCCACAGCAGCTCTGCCTTCCCATGGCAGCTTGCCCTTCTCAAGGCGGTCTACCCACTAGGAGAGGTCCCTGGGAACTGAACCCAGGGCCTCCCATGTGGTGTACCAGTGCCCTTATCCACTGGGCTATACAGCCAGCCCAAGATTACATAAATGTTACACAGAAATTTGAGGAATTTGAGGAATACCCATATGCCACACCTCCCACAACTTCCCACATGTATATGCTTCAACAGTGTGGAACAGTGCTTGTAATAGATATACACATTTTGGGCTTTGCCATCAAGCACGGACTACAGTTCAGACTGTAGACCACCTTCTCTCCCACACAGTTCTGCATGATACTTGATGAGAAAAAATGACCTATATCCTCCATTGAAACATCACCCAGGCCATTCCCAAGTCCCAAAATAAGCCCCCATATTACAATTGCCCTTCCCGCTCCCTGCTGCCAAAGCATCCAGTGGCCCCTGGATACAAATAATTTTGTAATTTCTTCCATTGCATGAATCACAAGTCTAAAACAAGACACCAACAAGTCCATGCTAGTCCATAATTCTTCACCCAATACCGAGGAGTCTGGGATGGTGATGTCCTCTCCACAACAAAGTGAGTGGGGACTTATATCCCATGGATATGAAGGAAGAGATTACCCTGCCTGCAGCTGCAGGCTCTCTCCATTCCCCAGAATAGCCATCATCCATCATCTCCCCACTAGGTGTCCTGGATGAGTCCATTGAGTTGTAGAGTAGGAATTGCAGGTCCACAGAACCTCTGGACCCAGTTGGCACATGGACAGCCCAAGTCTCTCATCTCTCAAAGTATACCTAAAACTCTGGCATCAAATATAGGTTTGAATAGAAGAGACCGATGGACTATGAGCATTGAAGACATATTTTGGTCAGTCTTTGTCACTCTCAGGAGCAAGGGATCCAAATTAGGGCCCATTGGTAAGGCACCAAACTCTGGGGCTATCTGTGCTGATATAGGACCTGGATATCTCCAAAGTCCTCAGGAGGCCCTCTATTTGGGGTGGCATCCATATTGGAAGCCTAGGAGATCCTACTGGGATGTGTACAAGTGTTACCTCTGGGTTGACCTCCTGACTCACTTTGAAGTCTCTTAGCCCTATGAACTCATTTCTATTTACCATTTCCCCTTTTATTTGGAGTCTTTTTTCCAGTCATACTGACTGTTGGCATTAGTTAGTAATCTCTCATAGCCAGGGAGGCTGAACCCTGGGAGTCATGTCCCATGCTGGGAGGAAGGTAATGCAATCATATTCTGAGTTTGGCTTAGAGAGAGGCCACATTTCAGCAACAAGGAGGTTCTCAAGAGGCATATCTTAGGCACCCCATAACACTAGGCTGCCTCAATTTCAACAGCAAAGAATCATAAGGCTAGTCATCAATAACCAGGGCCCATCAATGGATCATCCTCCTTTGCCAGACACTGCCCCTGCACTTGGCGGGATGTTGCTACCCTTCTGGAAAATATGGCAGAGCTCTCCAAGATGGAAATTCAGTGTTCTCCCATTTTTGAGTAATTCTTCAACCTGTGACCAATTCCCATGAACATGTGAACAATTATGCATGCCTTTTATGTATGTTCAGATGGACTTCCTCCCATGCACCACCAACCTGGACACCCCAGACCAATGATCCTCTCACATCCCCATTGTGAGCCTTCTGTGATCCATAGCCTCTTCACAGGTGAAGCCATAACAATAGCCAATTGCAATGAATAGGAAAAAGAAATAATAATGATATTTAAATGTAAGAGTTAAAATATATGAGAAATGAAAAAATAAAAAATAATTTTAAAAATTAAAAAAATAGAATAAAGAAAACAAGGTATTGTTAAATGATTGGGTTATTCAAAAAATGTGAAAAAATAATAATATATATGTACAAATTTTTTTTTCCTATTTTGCCTTCTCTGTGCAATATCCGGTGTCCAGTCTATTTCATGGCACCTTCCTCTTGTCACTCTCAAGCATCCCACCATTTTTCATTTATTTTTCAAAGAAGTTTTAGGTCACAGCAGAGTCACACACAGAATACAAGACAATCTCACATACTCAACCTCCTCCTCCTTTCCTCCCAATGCCAAAACCTTTTTGCATGTGGATGGAAGCACCAATTTAACTGACAAAGAGATAGTGAAATATAGCTCCCCAGCATTGTCATTGGTCCACATCAAGGTCCACATTTTAGCTCGTGTACTTCTTTAAATTTTGATGACTTTCACCTTGTCCCGTGTCCACCACTGGAAGGCAATGGAAAACACTTCCATGGGCCACCAAGACCCTCGTTCAATCTACCCCATCCCTCCCCACCACACCAGGGCCCACAATGTCTCCTC
>PVKH010019063.1:0-14957 GCA_004027955.1 Chaetophractus vellerosus
GTTGTCTATGGCCTGAACTGTGATCTATGTCTGATGGCAAAGCCCCAAAATGTGTGTAACTATCAGAGGCGTTATGCCACACTTAGGGATGTGCATGTGGGGGGTTGTGGGAGGGGTGGGGGCGTGGCATATGGGTACTCCTGGAATCTCTGTGTAACATTTGTGTAATCAATGTATCCTAAATATGTATATAGATATATAAAAAATAAATAAAAAATTAATAATAAAAGAGAAAAGAAACATTATAGACCAATCTCTATAATGAACATAGATGCAAAAATTCTCGAAAAAATGCATGCAAATTGAATCCAACAGCATATAAAAAAATTGTACATCATGGTCAAGTTGGGTTTTATTCCTGGTATTCAACTGTAGTTCAACATAAGAAAATCAATTAAC
The DNA here is from genome assembly GCA_004027955.1 of Chaetophractus vellerosus. Lineage (NCBI taxonomy): Eukaryota > Metazoa > Chordata > Mammalia > Cingulata > Chlamyphoridae > Chaetophractus > Chaetophractus vellerosus. The sequence continues at coordinate 400 of PVKH010019063.1, forward strand.
GTAATACACCACATTAACAAATCAAAGGGGGAAAAACATGTGATCATCTCAATTGATGTAGAAAGTGCATTTCACAAAATCCAGCATCCTTTCTTGATGGAAAAAAAAACACTTCAAAAGATAAGTATAGAAGGAAAGTTCCTCAAAATAATAAAGGGCATATATGAAAATCCCACAGCCAACATCGTACTCAACAGGGAGAGGTTGAAAGCTTTCCCTCTAAGATCACGAACAAGACAAGGATGCTCACTCTCACCACTTTTATTCAACATTGTGCTAGAAGTCCTAGCTAGAGCAACTGGGCAAAAAATAAAAAATAGAAATAAAAGGCATCCAAATTGGAAAAGAGGAAGCAAAACTCTCACTATTCATAGATGACATGATCCTATATTTAGAAAATCCCAAAATATCTACAGCAAAGCTACTAGAGATAATAAATGAGTTCAGCAAAGTGGCAGGATACAAGATCAACACACAAAAATCAATAGCATTTCTATACACTAATAATGAGCAATCTGAGGAGGAAATCAAAAAAAAAAATTCCATTTACAATAGCAACAAAAAGACTCAACTATCTAGAAATTAATTTAACCTGGAATGTAAAGGATCTGTATCCAGAAAACTATAAAACACTGCTAAAATAAATCAAAGAACACCTAAACAAATGGAAGGACATTCCATGCTCATGGATTGGAAGACTAAACCTCATGAAGATGTCAATTCTTCCCAACCTGATTTATAGATTCAATGCGATACCAATCAAAATTCCAATAGGCTACTTGACAAAAATAGAAAAGTCAATTATCATGCGAATATTCTCGCTGACCTGATTTTGTGATAATCAGGGTAGGCTAAACATTTGCTATATTAGAAACCATGCATGTGTCCCCAGACCTAGTTTTTCTCCCTACGTCTGGTTTTTAGAATGCTGGTGATAAACTAAGCCTGATTTATTATATGACTATCCTGTATGGGGAAAGACTGTAACTCTAGGTATCTTTGGTCAACCTTAAGAGATATAGCAGGGGGATGAATATGGCTAAAATGGTTGGGCATCCATCTCCCATATGGAGGGACCTGGGTTCGATCCCCAGTACCTCCCAGTAAAAATAAAAATAAAAATATAAAAGGCACGTGGGCCACCAGGCCCCATACACGGGTGCACCGCCAGGCCCCACAAACGGGTGAGATACCAGGCCCTGTGCGCAGGTGCGCCGTAGTCCCCGCGAGCCACATAGCAAGATGATGACATAACAGGCGAGTGACACAAGGGAGAGCCAAGACGAGATGTGCCAAAAAACCTGGAAAAAGGTGGCGCAGGCAGTAGGATGCCTCTCTCCCACATCAGAGGTTCCGAAGACCAAATCCCAGTGAAGACAGGAGAAGGATGAGAAGAAAGGGCTGGAAACGGACACCAAGAGTTGCCCAGTGAATGGACACAAAAGCAAGCAAAAATGGGGTGGGGGGTGGTAAAAATGGATAAAAGTTAATTAATTAATTAATTAATTAATTTTAAAAAAAGAAAAGTCAATTACCAAATTTATTTGGAAGGGAAAGAGGTCCTGAATAGCCAAAAAAATCCTAAAAAAGAAGTCTGAAGTTGGAAGACTCACACTCCCTGAGCTTGAAGTGTATTATAAAGCTACAGTGGTCAAAGCAGCATGGTCTTGGCATAAAGATAGACACACTGATCAATTGAATTGAATTGAGAGTTCAGAAATAGACCCTCACCTCTATGGCCAACTGATTTTTGATAAGCCTACCAAGCTCACTTTTCTGGGACAGAAGAGTCTCTTCAACAAATGGTGCAGGGAGAACTGGATATCTATAACCAAAACAATGAAAGGACCCCTATCTCACTCCCTATACAAGAATCAACTCAAAATGGATCAAAGACCTAAAAATAAAAGCCAGGGCCATAAAACATAGAATATAACATAGGGAAACATCTACAAGACCTTGTAGTAGGTGGGGGGTCTCATAAACCTTACAGCCAAAGCATGAGCATCAAAAAGAAAAATAAATAAATGGGACCTCCTCAAAATTAAACACTTCTGCACCTCAAAGGACTTTGTAGAGAGGGTAAAAACACAACCTACTCAATGGGAGAAAATATTTGGAAATCACACATCTGACAAGGGTCTAATATCCATGATATATAAAGAGATCCCACAACTCAACAAATAAAAGACAAATGACCCAATTTAAAAAATGGGCAAAAGGCCTGAATATTTTTCTAAAGAAGAAATATAAATGGTGAAAAAACACATGAAAAAATGTTCAACATCGCTGGCTATGAGGGAAGTGCAAATCAAAGCTACAACGAAATACCATTTCACACATACTAGAATGGCTACTATTAAAAAGACAGAGCTGTTCCGCTGCCATTTTAATCCAGCTCCATACAATGCTCCTCTGACCCCGCTGCAGGGACTCTGTCTCTACACTAGCACCCTCTGCAGATAACTCCTCCACCAGGAGGACATGAACTCGTACAGCAAAACAGAGGAATTCACAGAGGCATCCAAGATCAACGTGAGCAAGAATCAGCAGGATGATGGTAAAATGCTCATTAGAGGCTTGAGTTGGGATACAAGCAAGAAAGATCAGACTCGGTGTTTTTCTCAATTTGGAGAGGTTGTAGACTCTCCAACGTGAGCAAGAATCAGCAGGATGATGGTAAAATGCTCATTAGAGGCTTGAGTTGGGATACAAGCAAGAAAGATCAGACTCGGTGTTTTTCTCAATTTGGAGAGGTTGTAGACTGCACAATTAAAACAGATCCAGTCACTGAAAGAGCAAGAGGATTTGGATTTGTGCTTTTCAAAGATGCTGCTAGTGTTGATAAGGCTTTGGAACTGAAGGAACAAAAACTGGATGGCAAATTGATAGACCCAAAAAGGGTGAATGCATTGAAAGGGAAAGAGCACCCAAAAAAGACTTAGTGGGCTAATTGAGCACAGATACTTCTGAAGAAAAATAAAAGAATATTTTGGAGCATTTGGAGAGACTGAAAATGTTGAACTTCCTATGGATACAAAAACAAATGAAAGAAGAGGATTTTGCTTTATCACATATACAGATGAAGAGCCAGTAAATAAATTATTAGAGAGTATATATCATCAGATTGGTTTTGGGAAGTGTGAAATCAAAGTTGCACAACCTAAAGAGGTTTATAGGCAGCAACAGCAACAACAGAAAGGAGGAAAGGGACTGCAGCTGGTAGACTTGGTGGTAATAGGGATTGTGGACAAGGTCAGGTCCAAAACTGGAACCAAGAATTTGGTAACCATTTTGATCAAGGATATGGAAATTACAATAGTGCCTGTGGTGGTGATCAAAACTATAGTCGCTATGGAGGATATGATTATACTGGGTATAACTGTGGCTATGGATATGGACAGGGATATGCAGAGTGCAGTGGCTACCAAAGCACATATGGCAAGGCATCTCGAGGGGGTGGCAATCACCAAAACAACTACGAGCTATACTAAAGGAGGACATTGTAGAAAAGAGGAAGAAATGCTAAAGTAACCCATCTTACAGGACGACATTGAAGATTGATCTTCTGTTGATCTGATTATTTTGTAAAAGACTTTCTAGTGTACAAGACACAACTGTGTCCAAGTGTATATAGCTGCCAATTAGTTTTCCTTGTTTTTACTTTGTCCTTTGCTGTCTGTGTCAGGCCTCGGTGTGGATTTGTGTTTGTATAAATTTTATTTGTGTGATTTCATGTTAAGCCTCAAATAAATGCTTCCTTATGTGATTGTTTAAAAGAAAGACAGAAAACTACAAGTATTGGAGAGGATGTAGAGAGATAGAAATGCTTATTCACCGTGGGTAGGAACGTAGAATGGTACAGAGACAATGAGAAAGTCTGTTGGGCCATTCCTAAGGAAGTTAGATATAGATCTACCATGTGATATGGCAATACTGCTACTAGGTATACACCTAGAAGAATTGAGAGCAATGACACAAACAAACATCTGCACACCAATGTTCATAACATTATTCACAATTGTCAAAAGATGGAAACAGCCCAGATATCCATCAACTGACGAATAAACAAACAAATTGTGGCATATACACACGATAGGATGTTATTCAGCTATAAGAAGAAATGAAGTCATGAAGCATATGACAACGTGGATGAATCTGGAGGACATTATGTTGAGTGAAGCAAGCCAGGCACAAAATGACAAATATTGTATGACTGCTATTATGAACTAAATATAATGAGCAAACTCATGGAGTTACTAGCTAGAATATAAGTCACCAGAAAATAGAATGTGGTTAGAGAATGGAAAGCTGAGGCTTAATCTGTGCAGAATTGGTAAAATTTGCTTGTAAATGTTTGGAAATGAATAGAATTGGTGGAAAGCACATCATAGGATTGGGTGTGATAGCGATTTGGTTTTTGTTGTTTTTCTCTTTTTGGAGGGGTAAATGCAAATGCTGTAATGTTGATTGAAGTGATGAATGCACAACTTGGTGATTATACCAAATGCCATTGATTGTACTCTTTAGATGAATTATATGATTTATGAACAAAAAAATAGGGTGGGTTGGGGGGAAAATACACCAAATGTAAGATACAGATTATAGTTAGTAGTAATACTTTGACAATTCTCTGTCATAATTTGTTACAAATGTTTCACAACAATGCAAAGTATATGGTGCTATGCATGTTTATTTTGTAAGTTCACAACTTTCACTATATACTAATTTCAAAACTTACTATAAAGCTACACTAGTCAAGATGGTTTATGTATGTTCATGGATGAACGGTATACTTCAATAAATCGTTTTTAAAATGGACAAAAAGAAAGCTCTTCTTTTACAAAATACTAATAATATGGTGATACACGGGAAAATTACAACTAAGCGTAACTTATGGATGATAGTTAGCAGTAATATTGTAATATTTTGCCGCAATGGCAACAATAGGGACAACAATAAGGGACAACAATAGAGAGGTGAAAGGGGGTATGTAATTTTTCCTTGTGTAGTAAGGAAAACGTTCGAAGGTTGACTGAGGTGATGACAGCACAACTCTGTGATGAAAGTGAGAGCCACTAAGTGTATACCTTGAATAGATTGTACAAAGTATGGGACCGTATAACACAGGGAATCCAGTGGTGGATGATGGACTGTGGTTAACAGGACTAATATGAGAACATTTTCTCCTGAATGATAAAAATATATAATACTAATATAGGGTGTTAATAATTGGGTGGGTTGGGGGGGAAATACACCAAATATAAGATTTGGACTATAGTTAGTAGTGTTATTTTAACAATGCTCTTTCATAGTTTGTAACAAATGTTTCACAATAATGCAAGGTGTTGGTAGAAGTGAGATGTATGGGAACATTTTATGATCATATGCATGTTGGTTTTGTAAATTCACAAATTTTACTATAAATTTGTTTATGCATGCTCACTTATAAATTATATTCTTCAATAAAATTTTATTTAAAAAAAAGACAATATTGTTAAGATGAAACTATTCCCTGAATTGATCTACAAAATCACTGTGATCTTTATCAAAATTGCAGCTGGAATTGTTGCAGAAACTGATAAACTGGTCCTAAAATTTATATGCAAGAGATCCAGAATAGCCAAATCAATCTTTGAAAAAGAACAAAGTGAGGGGACTCATACTTCCTAATTTCAAAACTTACTGTAAAGCTACACTAGTCAAGACAGAGTGGTGCTGGTTTAAGGATAGAATTGTAGACCAATGGAATAGAATTGAGAGTGCCTAAATAACCCTTACACTTATAGTTAATTGATTTTCTACAAGGGCCCCAGGACAATTCAATAGGAAAAGAAGAGTCTTTCCAACAAGTGATGCTAGGACAAAGGAATACCCCACACGCGAAAGAATGAAGTTGGACCCATACCTCACACTATGTACAAAACTTAACTGAAATGAACTATAGACCTAAATATAAGAGCTCTTAGAATAAAATATAGCAATAAATCTTTGTGACTATGGATTACGCATTGGTTTCTGAGATAGGATACCAAAAGAAAAAATAGATACATTGGACTGTACCAAAATTAAAACTTTCGTGCTTCAAAGAACATTATCAAGAAAGTAAAAAGGCAGCCCACATAAAGGGAGAAAATATTTGCAGATCATATATCTGATAAGAGACTTCTATTGGGACTATATAAAGAACTCTTACAACTCAACAATAAAAAGATAACCAATTTTAAAATGTTCAAAAGATTTGAATAGACATTTCTCCAATGGAGATATTCAAATGGCAAATAAGCACATGAAAAGATGCTCAGAATCATTACTCATAAGGGAAGTGCAAATCAAAACCACAGTGAGACACCACTTCACACACAGAAGGACTATAATCAAAAAGAAGGACAATAGCAAGTTTTGGCAATGATATGGAGAAATCAGAACTCTCATACTTTGCTGGTAGAAAGATAAAATGGTGCAGACACTAAAAAACAATTTAGTGGCTCCTCAAAAAGTTAAACATAGACTTACCACATGATCCAGCAATTCCACATCTAGGAATATACCTAGAAAACATGTCCACACAAACATTTGTACAAATGTTCAAAGCAGCATTATTTATAATAGTCAAAACATGGGAATAACCCAAATGTTCATCAATTGATGAATGGATAAGCAAAATATGTATATAAAAATGTACATGTATGTATACATACATATATATAGTATATGGCTGCATGCTACAACATGGATGAAGCTTTAGAACAGTATGCTAAGTGAAGAAGCCAGACACAAAAGACCACATACTGTAGGAGTTCGTGAACATGAATTTTCCAGAAAAAGCAAATCCATAGAGACAGAAAGTAGATTATTGGTTGCCTAACGCTGGGGCTGGGGCATGAAGGGAGGAGGAATGGGGAGTGACCGTTAATGGTTACTCAGTTTCTTTTTGAGGTAGAAAATATTCTGAAACTAGATAGTGGTGATCCTCCCACAGTTCTGCGAACTATACCTAAAACCACTGGAGAGTACACATTAAAAAAAGAGTATTTTGGAGCCTACTGTAGCTCAATTTGTAGGGCGCCGGTTTATCACATGGGAGGCCCCGGGTTCAGTTCCTGGGGCCTCCTTGAGCGGGCAGACCTCCTTGAGAGGGCAAGGCTGCCATGGCAGGGCAAAGCCGCCACGGGCAGGGCAAGCCCCCGCGGGGAGGACAAGCCACCCGCGAGCAGGACAAGCCGCCCGCGAGCAGGCAAGGCCGCCGCGCAGTGAGCTGACTTGGCGGGTCGCCACAACGGGGAGGATACAAGCAGACACAGAAGAATGCAAAAATCAACACAGCAAGAACAAGAAGAAAGGGGGGGATATATAATTTTTTAAAAAAAGAGTATTTTGTGATAAATGAATCTTTTTATTAATGAAGTTTGTAGGTTTACAGGAAAATCATGCATAAGATACAAAGTTGCCATATACCATCCTATTATTAACATCTTGCTTTAATATGGTATATATGTTGCAATTGATGAAAGTACATTTTTATAATTTTTCTATCAACTATAGTCCACAGTTCACCTTAGGGTTCACAGTTTGTGTTGTACAGTTCTATGGATATCCTTTTTTTAAAAAAATTCTTATTATAGCAACATATATGCAACCCAAAATTTCTCCCTTTTACCCACATTCAAATATATATTTCAGAGCTGTTAATTACATTCACAATATTGCACTAACATTACCAACATCGATAACCAAAACTTTTCCATCTTCCAAATATAAACCACAATTTAAGCATTAATTCTCATTGTCTACCCATATCCTGGCCCTTGGTAACCTATATTCTAGTTCTGACTCTATGAATTTGCTTATTCTAATTATTTCAAATCAGTGAGATCATACAATATCTGTCTTTTTGTGTCTGACGTATTTCAATCAATATTATGTCTTCAAAGTTGATCCATGTTGTTACATGTATCAGAACTTCATTCCTTTGTAGGGCTGAATTATTCCATTACATGTATATTCCACAATTTGTTTATCCATTCATTTGTTGATGGATACTTGGGTTGCTTCTATCTTTTAAAAATTGTGAGTAATACCCCTATGAATACTGGTGTGCAAATATCTTTTCAAGTCCCTGATTTCAATTCTGGGAATATATGTGGAAATGGGATTGCTGGGTCATATGGTAATTCTAGATTTGACTTTCTGAGGAACTGTCACAGGAGCTATGCCATTTACATTCCCACCAACAATGCATGAGTGTTCCTATTCTCCATTTCCTCCCCATACACTTGCAATTTCCCATTTTTAAAATAATAGCCATTCTAGTGGATGTGAAATGGTATTTCATTGTGGTTTTCAGTTCCATTTCCCTAGTGGCTAAAGATATTGATTATCTTTTCACGTGCCTTTGGCAATTTGAATATCTTCCCTGGAGAAATGTTTATTCTAATCTTTTGCCCATTTTTAATTGAGTTGTATTTTTGTTGGTGAGTTATAGGATTTCTTTATATATTGTAGATATAAAACTCTTATCAGATATGTGGTTTCCAAATATTTTCTACCATTGCTTAGGTTCTAGTTTCACTTTCATGACAAAGTTCTTTGATGCACAAAAGTTTTTAATTTTGATGAGATCCCATTTATCTATTTTTTTTTTCTTTTGCTGCTTTTGGTTTGGATGTAAAGGCTAAGAAACCGTTGTCTAATACAAGGTCTTAAAGATGTTCCCTATGTTTTCTTCTAGGAGTTTTATAGTTCTGGTTCTCATATTTAGGTCTTTGATCTATTTTGAGTTGATTTTTGTGTATAGTGTGAGAAAAGAGTCCACTTTTCATTGTTTTGCATATAGACATCTAGTTTTCCCAGAACCATTTGTTGAAGAGACTATTCTTTCGCAATGGAGCAGACTTGACACCCTTGTCAAAAATCAGTAGACATATGTGTGAGGTTGATTTCTGAACTCTCAATTCTATTCCATTGGTCTGTATGTCTGTCCTTGTGCCAATACCATGCTGTTCTGATTATTGTGACTTTGTAATAAGTTTTAAAAGCAATAAGGGTAAGGCCTCCAACTTCTTTCATCTTTTTCAAAATGGCTTTAACTATTCAGGACTCCTTATCATTTCCATATAAATTTGATAACTGGCTTTTCCATTTCTTCAAAGCAGGCTGTTGGAATTTTGATTGGTATTGCATTAAATCTGTAAATCGCTTTGGGTAGGATTGACATCTTAACAGTATTTAGTCTTCCAGTCCATGAAAATGGAATTTCCTTCCATTGATTTAGGTTCTCTTTGATTTCTTTTAGATTTAATGACTTTCTGTGTACAAGTCCTTTACATCCTTGGTTAGATCTAGTCCTAGATATTTTATTCTCTTAGTTGTTATTATGAATGCAAATTTTTCTTGATTTCTTCTTCTAATTGTTCATTACGAATGTATAGAATCACTACTGATTTTTTTAGTGTTTATCTTGTACGCCACCACTTTGCTGAATTCATTCATTAGCTCTAGTGCTGTTATTGTGGATTTTTCAGGATTTTCTGTGTAGAGGATCATTCCATCTGTAAATACGGAAAGTCTTATTTATTCCTTTCCAATTTGGATGCCTTTTCTTTTTCTTGCCTTATTGCTCTGATAAGAATTTCCAGTACAATGTGGAATAATGGTGGCAACAGTGGATATCCTTGTCTTGTTCCTGATCTTAGAGGGAAAGCTTTCAGTCTTTCACCATTAAGTGGGATGTTATCTGTGGGTTTTTCATATACACCCTTTATCATGTTGATAAAGTTTCCTTCTATTCCTAACTTCATTCTGTTAATGTGGTGTATTACATTAATTGATTTTCTTATATTGTATCATCTTTGCATACCTGGGATAAATCTCAATTGAACATGGTGTATAATTATTTAATATGTTGTTGGATTCAGTTTACTAGTATCTTGTTGAAGATTTGTCCATCTAGGTTCATAAGATATTTTGGTCTGTAATTTTCTTTTCTTGTGATATCTTTAACTGGCTTCGGTGTGAGGGCAATGTTGGCCTCATAGAATGAGTTAAGAAGTATTCCCTCCTCTTCAACTTTTTTGGAAGAGCCTGAGGAGAAATGGTGTTAGTTCTTTTTAGAATATTTTGTAAAACTAACTTTGTGAAGCCATCTGGTCCTGGGCTTTTCTTTGGTGGGAGGTTTTTGATTACTGATTCAACCTCTTTAGTAGTAATTGATTTGTTGAGATCTTCTATTTCTTCTTAGTAAGTGTGGGTAGTTTGTGTGTTTTAGGAATTTGTCCATTTCATTTAGGTTATCTAATATATTGGTGTACAATCATTCATAGTGCCTTCTTATAGTCTTTTTAATATTTGTTAGTAGTCATGTCCCTCTTTTCATTATTGACTTTAATTATTTGATTATTTTTCCCTTTGTCTATCAAGTTTATAAAGTTTGTCAGTTTTATTGATCTTTTCAAAGAACCAATGTTTGGTTTTGTTGATTCTCTCTATTGTTTTTTATTCTCTATTTTATTTATCTCCACTCTCATCTTTGTTTCTCTTTCCTTTTGCTCACTTTGGGTTTAGTTTGCTCTTCTTTTTCTAGTTTTTCCAGTTTTGAGATTAGGGTTCTGATTTGAGATCTTTCTTCTTTTTTAATGTGAGTATTTAGAGCTACAAATTTCCCTCTCATCACTGCCTTTGCTGAGTTCCATAGGTTTTTGTGTGGTGTTTTCATTTTCATTCATCTCAAGATATTTCCTAATTTCCCTTGTGATTTCTTCTTTGACTCATTGGTTGTTTAAGAGTATACTGTTTAATTTCCACATATTTTTGAATTTTCTATTTCTCCCTCTGTTATTGATTTCTAGCATAATTCCATTGTGGTCAGAGAAGTTACATTGTATGATTTCAATATCTGAAATTTTTAGAGTTGTTTTGTGAGCTAACATATGGTCTGTCTTGGAGAGTGTTCCATATGTATTAAAGAAGAATGTGTATTCTGCTGCTGTTTGGTAAAGTGTTGTATATATCTCTGTCAGTTCTGCTTGGTTTAGAGTATCAGTCAAGTCTTGTATTTCCTTATTGATCTTCGCCTAGATGTTCTATCCACTATTGAAAGTGGTGTATTTAACGTCTTCAACTATTAATGTTGAACCACCTTTTTCTCCCCTCAAATCTGTCAGTAAGTGCTTCAAATATTTTGGGACTCTGCTTTTAGGTGCATATTATTTATAATTGTTATGTCTTCTTGTTGAATTGACTCCTTTATCAGTATATAATGACCTTCTTTCTCCCTTGTAATATTTTTTTTGTCTATTTTATCTGATATTAGTATAGCTATCCCAACTCTCTTTTGGTTACTATTTGCATGCATCATATATTTGTTCCATCTTTTTATATATATACACTCTTTTCCTCTCATTTTATTTATTTATTTATTTTCCCCCCTGAGATGGCTCCCTCATCTGTTTGCTCACTGGTTTTGCTCATTGCTTTTGCTCATTGTCTGCTTGTTGTTTTTGCTCATTGTCTGCTCATTGTTTGTTTTTTCTTTACGAGGCACCAGGAACTAAACCCAGGACCTCCCATGTGGGAGGCAGGTACTCAACTGCTTGGCCACATCTGCTCCCTGGTCGTTTGTTTTTGCTCGTTGTCTGCTCATTGTTTTTGCTCAATGTCTGCTCATTGTCTGCTCATCATTTGTTTGTCTTCTCTGGGAGGCACTGGGAACTGAACCCAGGACTTCCCATGTGGGAGGCAGGCACTCAACTGCTTGAGTCACATCTGCTCCCTATTTGTTCCATCTTTCACTTTCATCCTACTTGTGTCTTTGAATATATGCTGAGTCTCTTATAAACAGTATATTGTTGGGTGATGCTTTTATATCCATTCTGTCAATCTCTGCCTTTTGACAGGAGAGTTTAATCCATTTACAAGCTTACCTTGTTTGGTGTTTGATGGGCTTCCTAGGTGTGCATATTCATATCTTTTGCCAAGTTTTGGAGTTTTCTATCATTGTTTCTTTGAATATTTCTTCCACTTCTCTCTCTCCTTCTTCTCCCTCTGGGACTCCCATAATATACATGTTGGTATGTTTGATTGTATCCCACAGGGCATTTAGACTATTTTAACTTGTTTTTTTCCTGATCCTCAGCCTGACATTTCAATTTTCTTCAGTTTCATTGATTCTTGCTTCTGCCATCTCCAAACTGCCAATAAAATCATCCTGGGGGGCCCGGCTAGATAGCTCAGTGGATAAAGAGCGCACTGGGGTACCACATGGGAGGCCCTGGGTTCGGTTCCCGGGGACCTCTCCAAGCGGGCAGACGGCCTTGAGAAAGGCAAGCCCCCATGGGCGGGGCAGAGCCTCTGTGGGCCAGGCAAAAAGCCGCCACGGGCAGGGCGGAGCCCCCACGGGCATAGCAAAGTCACCTGTGAAAAGCGGAGCTGTTGCCTGCGAAGCGGAAGCCAGCAGCCCGCAAAAACATGGAGGACTGCTGCCCACAAAACATGAAGTGGAGCCACCCGTGAAAACGGAATGGAGCCTCCCATGAACGGAGCGAGCCGCCGCCGTGGAGGGCCGACTCGGTGCGTCGCCGCAAAAGACAGGGGGAGACAAGGAACAAACATAGAAAAACACAGAAGAAAGGACACACAGCAAGAGCAAGCAGAAGGGGGGGGATATGTAATAAATAAATAAAAAATAAATCTTTAAAAAAAAAATCATCCTGGGTACTTTTCATTTCAAATATTGTATTCTTTAACTCCAGTAGTTTTGTTTGGTTCCTTTGTAATTGTTCTCTTTGTTGAGATTCTTATATTGTTGATTCATTGTTTTCCTGATATCCTTTAGTTTTTTTTCTGTATTTTCCTTCATTGCCTCGAACATACTGAAGATCATTTTTTAAAGTCTTTCGTATATCAACAGTCTGGTCTTCGATATTTTCTGGATTTTTATCCTCTTCACTTGGTGGGTCATCATTTCCTGTTTGTTTGGCTTGTACTCTTGCTGCACACTGTACATTAAATGTTAACTCTGGGATTTAGTCCCTGAGCTGTCTGTTCCTTGAGTTTGTATCCAGTTAATGGTATGACAGAGATTTTCTTGAATGCCAAGAGTTAAAACCAAACAAACCTATGCAGAAAAACACCTCTCAAAGTCTGCAAATTGGCTTTGCATCAGAGTTTAGCCTTCCTATCAAGACTATCAGTCCAAGATGAATGAAAAATATAAAGTCCTCACTATATTTTTTGGGTCTGTGTCTTGTCCTAGGCTTTGTTTGCTAGTGGTATTAGTTCTCCTGTTTACAGGAATTTGAATGCTCCCTGCATTTCCCAGGAAACAGAACTTCTCCTTCTCCCAGGTGTTCCACCTCACAACTTAAAGCAACTATGCCTTTGCCCCAGGCCACCCCACTCAAATGTTTCTTATACTTCTTTCACTGTCTGGAGCTGTTTTTCCCTAAAGGGCAAATTCTGAAGGGGGGAGGCAGTCTGGAGAGACGTTTCCCAAGTCAGTCTTTCCCAGCCAGAACAAGGGCAGGGACCCATAATGGAAGTCCTGGCTGGCTCCAAACTGCCCTGGGAAGGGGTTGAAGGAGGGGTCTGGAAAGGTGCCAAGAATTTCTCCTATGGCTCTTTGAAGCTGCATTTTCTTGATTCATCACTTGCCCAGTAAATGCAGTCCTTTAACTGTCTTCTGTAGTTTTGAGGAAGCATACTGACTTTAAGTATCCTCCACCTCTTTTGCTGGGGGCAGATTAGAACAGTGGCTGCATTCAAAGCAGTGTCCCCATTGATTTGAGGTAGCTAATCAAAAGCAGTGATGCAATCAGACTGCACATCCTTGGATCTTGAAAAACCAGGGCTTTATTTCCCACCCTGACACCAGCAAGCTGCACCAGGGTCCAGGGCTCAGTACCTCACTGCTGCCTGCCATGTTGGCAGCTGCCACATGGAGAATGCAATTCACCAGTATTTACTGCAATTTACCAGCCTCTTCCTCCTGCTCTTCCCTAGATGCTTAACAGTTTCCTACTAGATCCCTGAGTTTCAAAATAGTTGATTCAGACTGCCTGTTTAAAGTTGCTTTGGTGAAGGAACTGATTCCTGGAGCTTCCAACTCTACCATCTTCCCACTTCCCACCAGTAGGAGAATTTAACTCAAAGTTGTTATCAGAATGGAAGTATTTGGTGGCAAATAAGCACTTGAAAAGAGATTCAGCATCCTTAATCATTAGGGAAATGTAAATTGAAACAACAATAAGATACCTCAACACACTGGTGATCCTGGGTGAAGATGGCAGCCAATCTCTATCAAGGTCCCCGCTTTCCCCACCAGAATCTATCATCTCTCACAGCTGTAGGCAACCAGGCATAGTGCTTGTCTCTTTCTGGGTCTCCTCTCTCAGTCTCAGCTGCTCTGCTTTCTTCCTGAGTTCAGCTGTGGGCTCTCAGGCATCTTCAGCCTTGAGCTGCAGCATGGGTTCAGCCTCCTGGGGGCTTCATGCTTAAACTTTGGCTGCTAGGGCCCGGCTAGATAGCTCAGTGGATAAAGAGCTCGCCGGTGTACCACATGG
>PVKH010019064.1:0-14971 GCA_004027955.1 Chaetophractus vellerosus
CCCCCCCCACAATTTTTGTAATAGTGAAAGTATATGGTGATTAACTGATAAATTTGATTCTCCTCCAACTATTTCCTACCATCTGCTTCTAGCACTGAAGACTAGGTTAATGTCTTAATATAACTTAGGAATTGGACTTTTAAAGAGGTCATTTGCTTTGATCCACAAACAGCAAGTGATTAATTTAATATACTTAAGCCAGTTAACAGAACAATTATCCATAACAAAACTCATAAACAGACTGCTTTACAAGTAAGAACCTAGATGAGTAAGCTCAAACTTTGGGAAAATAAGTTAAGTAGTTACCAAATAACATACAAGATGTCACAATTCCAACTCTGCTGTTGAGTTTCAAAGTCACTGCATAAGATTTTGCAGGTTTTGTCCTCCACAAGTATTCCTAACATTCGGGGGAAAGTGGAGCACAGTCAGGTTAATGCTCTGCTTTCAAACAATGAGTCCTGTAATGGTACTGCTTCCTCCAGTTTGTCCATTTTCTAATTTTGTAAGAATCAAGTTGGTAAACTATGAGCTTGAGGAATTGCATCTACCCAGAGACTATGTCTTTCTCTAAATCCATGAAAAAAATCTACATGGAAGAGTGGCATATCATTTCACAGTTTTTGCACCTTCAAAAACAAATGCTTATAATGGATAACATATTTTGGTAAAGAATCTTAAAAACATATTTACATGTGGTGCTGTTGCTTTTACTTTTTTTTAATTCCTGAAACTTTAGTGGGAAAACAGTAATTTTAAAATTTTTTTGCACAATTTCCTATACCACAGAGATTGTGATTTACCTTTATTTCCTTTTCTTATGAAAAAAAATGCAAAAAAATGGTTATTTTCTTATGCAAATTGAAACAAGTATTCACCAGTTTTTCTTGGGAAAAGCATGAGCTAGTGTAAAAAGAATTGTGTGCTTTCTATTTTTAAACAACTTTTTCTTGGTCTTTTTGAGTAAGTGTCAAAAAATTTGATGTAACCTGCTTAAAAAATGTTTTCATTATTTCAGATGAAACAGAAACTTCCTTTCTAAATATCAGTGATAAAAGTGAGAAATTGAGCTTGAGGGGGACCAGTGAATAGAAATATTGGAGACCAAGAAGTCAAGTATCTTGGTTGGTAAATGAGAATTTGTGTGTTAAGCAGAGTTCCGTCTATGCAGAATTGTACTCTGAGGTCAGCAAATAGTTTCTTTTTCATGTATAGATTTAGAGCTCACCATCCTTGAAAATTATCAATTAATCTTGGAGGGAATTTTTTTGTTTTTTTGCTTTGTTCAACCATTTATTTCATTAGATTGACAACAAATACCACAGAGATTGCAAAATAAATATATGATAACTTTCACCCTAAAACTGTGGAGAGATGGTGGAAGGGGGACTGGTCAGGTCAACCGAAGCTCAACCTGGACCAATTGGCTGGTGTCTCAGACAAAACTGAATATTCAGACTTATGGAAGATGCTGCTATAATGCAATTGTATGCTTGCAAGCAAGTTCACCCCAGGAGGTGGGGTTGTGTGTCTTCTGAGAACTTTGAAGAGGGGAAAAGAATCACCTGTTAAGCCAGGTGAACCTTGGACTCTGGCCATGATGGGTGTTCTTTCTCTTATTGAGTGCTGTGCTTATTCCCCTTAGAGTTGAGGTAGGAAGGAATATGCTGTTATACAGAGGTAATGCACCCTCCACTCCAGGGCAGTGGTCAGGGAACTAGGCAGGGTCCAACCTGTTAGAATCTGTGATGAATGGGTCGGTTCTAAATCTGTGTGCTTGTGGACCAGCACTTCACCACCTCTTCTATACATGCATTTTTTCTTTTATTCTTCAACCTTTGCAAAATTTGTTCAAATGTTGCAGCATTATCTCAGCTATCCCTGCTGGGAATTAAGGAAAGTGTTTTTCTCCACAAATGAAACAAAAGTAATCCGAGATATCCTAGTCCACATGTCAGTGCTTCAAGAACTTTAGGGGTGGTCAGCAGTGAATCACAGCACCTAGTGGCATTAGCTAAAAGGCTGGTAGAGCTGCAAGGGGCACCCCAGCAGAGATGTGGAACATATAAGCATACTTTGGGAATTTAGAAAGCATTTGGGGGAAGTAAGACTGATGAACAAATGGAAAAAACAAACAAAATGTACTGACTGCACAGAAATGAGACTGGATATTGGGTCATGTTATTTCAAGAGAAACAAATAATATGACCTCACTGTGTGCTTATAAGGTGGTAATTCATTGCCATACGTAACTATCTAATTTAATTCTATACATTTGTAGATGACAGCCATTCATTAAGGTTTGGTTAATTCGTTTTTAGGTGGCTACACAATGAAAGTGGAAATATACTGGAGAACAAGCTTGATTAAAGGAGGTTAAAGGAGAATGCTTCTCCCACAGCAACCTACTGCCTTCACCTGTGTAGTACCAATCTGTGAGTGCGGTGGGAATACAGGGCTCTGGAAAATCAGATTATAAATTCTTTTCATCTTCCATTCTCATATGCAAAACTGAAATTTGGTAAAAAATAAACATCAAGGGCACCCTCCCAGGGGGAAAAGAATTGTGAGGGCTCTCAAAAATAAGCAATTTCTAGGAAAGGTGTAATCACCATCATCATCAATTTATAATAGCCACCACTGACAAAGCACTTAACCTTTGCCGGTGACTGTTTTGCATATATTATCTCTAATTCTTTTTACACCAATGCAAATAGAGTGCCATTGTTTCTATTTTTTGATGACTAAGCTGAGGCCTAGAGATTGGAAGTGACTTGTTAAGGATAGCACAGACTACAAGTGAATGTGCTGAGAGTCAAACCAAGGTTGCATAGGCTCCAATGCCAATGAGTTCAGCAAGCCAGAGTGCTGCTAAATATGCCTTTGTCTGGAGAAGTTTGCCTTGAAGTTCTTGGTCCTTTTGTTCTTTTCATTTTTATTTCATAAGCTTGCCACAGTACTGTCTATGGCTCATTCATCCAAGTGATAACTCTCATTTGTTATTACCGATGGATGTGTCTCTGGATACCACCAAAATTAGCCCATATTTCCCAATGAGTGGCTGGTCTCTTTATTTTCAATGAGCAGAAGGCTAAGAGCTCTTTGACTGACTTAACAGCATTTGCTATATTAGGTCCTAAACTATTTGAATTGTTTGCCGTATGCACCTCCACTCACAGTTACTCAGAAAATGACTGGAGTTAGATTCAATGAGATTCAAATTAAATCAAATTATACCTTTATTTAAATCATTAGTCAAAGAGTTGATGTGTGTCTCTCCACCCACTATCCCACCAGAGGTGTTTACTACTTGACATAACCTAAAAAATAATATATAATTTTCACAACTTAGACAAGAATGTCGATTTATTTTTTAGTAGCTACACACTGTACGTTTGTAATGATTTATATTGTTATTTTATCAGATAAATTCTGCAGTTGCATCATAAAACTGTACCTCTTGTTTTGTTCATCTAGTCAGTTTTACATTCATCATCTTCAAGGCAGTTTCTTCCAGAAGAGAGACTTTTTAAAGCAAAGGTTAGGTTGAGCAATTTCTTCAGTGAGCTGTTTGAATTTTACACAAATGCCTGTATCTCAAATTAGGAGAGAAACTGCACTAAAATATTGTGAAACAGAAGGGTCGCTTTCTGGTTATACTGCCAGGGTAGGTTTGTTTTGTCTCATGCCATCTTGTCATCAAATCTCAAATGAATGGAGGTTAATGCAGAGATGACTGCTTAAAATCCCTATTGTTTACCAGGCACTGTGCTGAACTCTTTGCCTCCATTTATTTAATATTATACCAACCTTCCAATGCAGGTTTTACTATCCCTATTTTATTTATGAAAAAAAAGAAAAAGAAAAAGAGAGAAACCAAGAGGTAATGTGTCAAAAGCCATACTGTAAATGCTATTGAAATCTATATCGGCATGACTCTAAAACCAATGCTGTCACCTATGATGTTGCGTGATCTTCTGAGCCATACTGGGAACCTAACATCTTAATATTTCTGGACTGTTTATTCAAATATTTTCCCTGTTCCTTACTCTTTGTTTTTCTTCTTCATTGATTAGACACACATCATTCTTGAAAGTTATTTTACTCTTGAGAAATTTAACAATTTAAAAAATTTTTGCTCCAATTTAACAAAAAGGAAAAAGGAAAAAAGTAGAGCAGTCTAACTTAAGCAAAACAGAAAGGATATACCCATTTTATTGTTGAGACCAGTTAAGGCACAGAAATATAAAGTTACCTACTCAGGTATCAGCAAGGATGACTGGAGCTGACAAATACCCACAAGTCCTTCCTTTGTGTTTTAATCTTTTGGAAAATACATGTTTTCTTGTCAGAGTAAACATGAAATTGAATGGTCTCTAAGATATAATATTTAACTACTGAAAATATCACTTAAACTTACCATAGAAAAGGATAAAATTTAGAGGTAACCATCTTGAGAAAGAAAGGATGAGCTCAGTTTTCCCAAGACTAGACTATAAATACATTGTTATTCATAGCAGATAATACCAGGATCAGGATAAATGTGAAAAGGAAAGAAAATTGAACAAATTTTTCCTTTTCTTTATAATCAGAAAGTGATGCATAAAATAATTTCTAATCTGTTAATGGAACAGATATTAAATACAATGGATGGATATAGGGAGATTTTTCCAAGAAACAAAAGAACAATACATTTTCTTAACATAATGTGATAAATTCAAAGACTTCAACAAATCAACAAATCTATTTAAAATGAGCTGTGTAATAGCACCACCATAAAATTTTTAATTTCCCATAAGAGTGAGTCCATAGTAATTGAAGCAGTGAATGCAAGCTGTAAGGCTAAGATCTTTGACAATTAGGTAATACATGGAGACAAATATGCAAATAGCATAAATCAGGAAACAAAAA
Source organism: Chaetophractus vellerosus (assembly GCA_004027955.1). Taxonomy (NCBI): domain Eukaryota; kingdom Metazoa; phylum Chordata; class Mammalia; order Cingulata; family Chlamyphoridae; genus Chaetophractus; species Chaetophractus vellerosus. The sequence goes on from PVKH010019064.1 coordinate 4,912, forward strand.
ATAGTTTTGTTAGCGTGGTCAAGAAAATGTGCAGTCATCTAAATTGGAAAAAAAAAGAAATGCGTCCAAATAAAAAAGAACAAAGAGGGATTTAAGAAATGTAATTAAATAGACAAACTTTCTGCAACATCTCAAATCACTAATGATGATATAGTACTCATTAAAGTGTATTTGGCAGTGTCCTAACATCCTGAAAAGTGAAGCACAAATTTAATTAGCCCACAATAAACCTTAGTTATTTTGAAATATAAACCAATACATTTGTATTTTCTAGTACTTTTGGTTTCTTCTGACACCATTAATTAGCTACACAGGAGATATAGCAGCACTCAAATATGACAAATTATCATTCTGTTACTTAATGTCTTGTTGGCAGTAGAAGTCTATTAGGCATGGCTAAATCATGGCTAACTACTTTCACCTCCCTCAATTTGTATTCAGCTACAGAATGCAAAAATTGCACATTTACCACCAACTGTGGCTAGCCTTCACTAGTTTCTCTCTCTGTCCTCCTCATTTGGGCAGTTCAGTCACCCCAAGTAACTGAACATTTGCTGTAGTGATACTTCAAAGACACAGAAAGATGACAAAAATGCTGTTCTCAGACTAGGCTATTTTGATACAAAGATGCAGAGGACTAAAAATACCTTATTTTTCTTGCGAACTGCAGTATTATTTTATAAAGGTGAACAAGTAATTTTGAGTTTTATATGCTAACATGAGTATCTTCATTTCATTTATTCCTCATATATATATTTTTGTAACTTCATGTGCCCTTAGATATCTTTTGGATATTCTCAATCTAAATATAAGCTACAGAATTAAAAAAAGATAAAGACATTCAAAACTGCTGGATCAAAGAACCACTTTCATGGAGATAAGTGCTATCTCAGTTACATGATTAAAAGACTTCTGTTAAAATAGTTCCAGCTCAATGACCTGCTATAGTTCCATATCATCCAATGCATCTTGTAGTGCCAAACTGGGTAAGAGACTTTGGAAGATTGTGGAAGTAGAGGCTAAAGAACTAAGGATGTCTACAGATAAACCTGCTTCAAAACAGTGATCAGTCTTGGGTAACAAAGCTTTGCTTCTGTGATAAAAAGCTTGCTAACAGGCTTTTAATTGAAACTTTTAATCTGAATGTTGTCTGAATGCTGTTAAATGTTACTTTCCTGCCTCAATTCAAATTTTCTTAATCTTCATATTCACGTTGAATATTGTTACACTGTCTGCCTCATTATGCTAAAGAAAGATGAAGTTAGCTATTAACATTCTGAAGGGCCTAAGAGATGTTATGATATAGCATGTCATTCATTTTTACGAGTTGGCTGTCAGTGTGGGCTGCAATAAAGTTACAATTCCTCCCTGGCAGTGTGGTGATGACTGGTGTTGCTGCAAAATCCTTATTAAAACTTCAATAATTGTAAATTAAGGCAAAAGTAAACAGGACTTTTATGAAATGCTTGCTTCTGAAAAGTCAAGAGATACAGAATAGGGATGGACATTATTTGCTTCACAGCTTTGAATTATCACAAAACCATCGTTATTTTTTTCACTGAAAAGAAACCTGGAGTCAGAGCCATCCAGTACTTTCAGCTGCAGAGACTGGCTTACTAATGCTGAGAAAGGTGAGATGACACTGCAGTATTATTGCTTCACCGTGTCTACTTTAAATTGCTGCATGATGTCATTTACCAGAAAACCTAAAAGTTGCTATTTGAATAGGAATTTTTTTCTATTTAAATATTTGGAGGGGGCAGGAGAGACATGTTTTATGTGTCATCTCATGGCCTTATTAAATGAATATGTTAATGTAGCGTTCAGCTTGCAAATTTTCTCACACAAAATAGAAAACAGCTACAAGGAACATTCTCCTAGGACACATAATACTGTATTATTCAAGCATGTGTTACAAAAAAAAATGCAAACTGTCATTCAATACAAAGGAATTTACACTCAGAGTTCTCTTGTGTATCCACTGTTTTGCTGTCTAAAAAGTATGTACTTGCAAAAAAGGTACATACTTTTAAGTGAATGATAAATTTCATTATAACAAATGTATTTGGGAAAAGAAGACTAACAATTTTATGTCACATAGTTGTTGGTATTCATTCACACATCTTTTATCTTTTTAGATTGTCTCCATTTAAGAATAGAAATTTGGTGTTTTTTAAGCTTTGTCTAACTTTGTGTAATGCTAGTAAAATACCATAATCAAGGTCAATTTGAAAAATGTTTGGGGTCCCATAAACTGTGATTTGAGTGGCAGTATTAGCTCTACCCAATGACCTGTCACAGCATCTTAAATCCTATCATTTAATAAAGAATCTCTTTGCAACAGCCCACCTGAGTCTTTACCCATTACTCACTAATACTGTAGTAGTGTGTTACTGTGATTACTGTTGTTTTATTTTGTTTGTTTTGCCCCTAGAAGTGTGGTTGGTGATGTTTTCCACTAGACTACAGGATAGTCATTTTCTGGCCACCACAGCTGTCATTTCCATGGCTTCCACCAATTGCACGGAGTTGTACCTGGTTATGGTATGAATAGTTGAGAATGCAAAATCACTCAATCAGCAAAATATATCTATTATTTGAAATGCCATTCTAGGAACAACCTAGTTGCTTCTCTTAAGTGTAATCTATGGATTGTGTGCATCAGAACCACCCAGGATGCCCGTCCAAATGTTGATTTTGGGATTCCCAACTTAGAGCTAATGGCCAGAATCTATATGGATTTTGCTTGATAACCAGCATATTAAAAATCCCAGGTGATTCTAATGGACAGAGGTGGACACAAATTCTAATGGGCACAAGTGTTTTACATTGCTTCTAGTCCTTGGTATTTTGGAGGGGGAGGGAAAGGGAGGATTCCTTGTTAAAATGGAAGATAAAGATTTGGGTGTTCCCTCACTTTAAAGATGCCTGATGGAGAAGAGAAAGAGGAACAGGAAAGATGGAGTTGTTTCAACAGTCTTTGGGCTTCCAAGAAAATCGGTTCCTTCTGGCCTAATTGGGGTGAAGATTAGCACCTCTATCAACCAGTCTGAAAGGTCTCCAAGGACAGGGCTGTCCAAACATCACCCAAGGTAAATCTATAATAATTAAAACAGACATATAAACCTCAAGCACATAAGAATTAAGAGTATGACTAAGTTGACTTTTTAAATTAATGGCAAAAGGGTAGATTATTTGAAATGTGACAACTGGTTAACTATGTTAAATATAGGATTAGCTTTTTATCTCACATTTTATGCTGAAAGAAATTCAAGATGAATTAAGTGTTTGAACTGAATAAAAACATAGAGAAAAGGGCAAAGAGATGAAGATTTATATGTGGGTGTGGGGAAGGATTTTAAAAGAATGACAACAAATGTAGAAGCCACAGAGGAAAAGGTAATAATTTTTTGACTGCATACAGATTTCAAAAATTAGAAGATACAAATGAATATATTTCACATGTAAAAACTCATATAAATGATTAAGAAAAATATGATTCAACATAATAGAATGTATACCAATAAATACAGAATTCATCAAGGAAGAAATGCAATTGGTCAGGAGACCTTTTTAAATTTTTATTTCTGATAATAGAAACGCAAACAAAATGTATATTTATTTATTTTATGACCAAATTGCTAAAAAATTATTTAAAAACAATTCTGTTGTTCAGGTTTTGAGAAAAAATCACACTCTCATACATTGCTAAAATCTTATATAATATTTGGAAGACAACTTGGTACCAAGAATTAGAAACATTTAACTGCCTATCCCTTTGCCTTTGTCTTTACATATTTTCTGAGAATAAATTTCTAAAACAGAGCCAACTATAGGCTACATAGATGCTAATAAAAGTATTATTTACAGTAAAGGAAAAATGGGGGATTGGTAAATTCTTAGAAGAGAATACTCTACAGATATTTAAAGTGATGCTTTAAACTATCTTTATTGATATTATACACTATCTTAAGGTATTGTTAAAAGAAGAACTATAAGTTTCAAAACTTTCTTATGTTATAGACATATTTTCATTAAAATATATATGCTAATAGAATGTCAGTAACTAGACATTAAAAGGATAACAATGGTTATCTCTACATTTTGTACTTAAGAATGATCATTTCATTTTCTTATTTTAGTTTATATTTTAAGTTCTATATTTTCTGTAATAAGTTTCTACTCATGCACTTTTAAATATTTTTATTAGAGAAATTGTGAACTTACAAAACAATCATGCATAATGTTCAGAATTCCCACGTATCACCCCTCCACCAACACCTCACATTTTTGTGGAACATTTGTTACAGATTATGAAAGAACATGATCAGATTATTAATACTAACTATGGTCCACAGTATACACTTGTATATGGTTCCATACACCTCCTATTATTAACACTATGTGTCTGTATTGTACTATATAAAAAAAGTTATATGTACCATTTCCCTAATGGCCAATGACATTGAGCCCCTTTTCACGTGTTTATTGGCCATTTGTGTATCTTTTTGGAGAAATGTCTATTCAAGTCTTTTGCCCATTTTAAAAATTAAGTTGCTTATCTTTTTGTTGTAGTAGTTCTTTATATATTGTGGATATTAGACTCTTTTCAGATATATGATTCTCAAGTGTTCTCTCCTATTCTAAGGTTGCTTTTTGTGTTGAGTTGTAGCAGTTCTTTATATATTCTGGATATTAAACCCTTTTCAGATATACGATTTTCAAATATTTTTCCTATTCTTTAGGTTGTCCTTTTACTTTTATGATGAAGTCCTTTGATGCACAAAAGTTTTGAATTTTGATAAAGTCCATTTTATCAATTTTTTTTCTTTAATTGCTCATGCTTTTGGTGTCAGATCTAATAATCTATTGCCTAATACAAGGTCCTGAAGATTATCCTCTATGTTCTCTTCTAAGAGTTTTATGGGTTTAGCACTTTTATTTAGGCCATTGGTCCATTTTGAATTAATTTTTGTATATGGTGTGAGGTAGGGGTACATTTTCATTCTTTTCATGTGGAATACAGTTTTCCAGCACCATTTATTGAAGAGACTGTATGTTTCTCATTGAATGGCCTTGGCACCCTTGACAAAAATCAATTGGCTGAAGACTGGCAAAGACTTCTGGTGGTATTGAATAGCAGTGAAAGTTGGCATCCTTGTCATTTTCCTGACTTTATGGGGAAAGTTTCAGTCTTTCGTCAAGAAATATAATGTTAACTGTGGGATTTTCATACATACCTTCTCTCTGGTTGAGGAATTTTCCTCATTTTTCTAAAATTTCTGTGTTTTTACTATGAACAGACATTTGATTTTGTCAAATGCTTCTTCCATGTCAACTAATATGATTATGTGTGTTTTCCCCTTCATTCTATTATTATGGTGTATTACATTGATTGACTTTTGCATGTTGAACCAGTCTTGCATTCCTGGGAAAAATCCCACTTAGTTATTGTGTATAATTCTTTTAATGTCCTGTTGGATTTGGTTTGCTAGTATTTTGCATCTATGTTCATAAGGGAATTTGGTGTATAATTTTGTCATTTTTGTAATGTCTTTTTCTGGATTTGGTATTAAGATAGTGCTGGCTTCATAGAATAAATTAGAGAGTGTTCCCTCCTCTTCAATTTTTTGGAAGAGTTTGAAGAGGATTGGTCTTACTTCTTTGAATTTTTGGTGACAATTACCAGTGAAGCTATGTGGTCCTGGACTTTTCTTGTTGGCAGGTTTTTTAATGACAGATGCAATCTCTTTACTTGTTATTGGTCTGTTGAGATCTGTTTGGCCTATTTCTGTGTGCTTAGGAATTTTTCCATTCGTGTAGATTATGTAATTTGTTGGCATGCCATTGTTCATGTTATTCTATTGTAATTCTTTTTATTTATGTATGGTCAGTACCAATGTCAACCCCTTTCCTTTCTGATTTTTGTTGTTCCTCTCTTTTTTTCTCTTTGTCAGTCTACGTAAAGGATTGGTAATGTTATTGATCACTTTAAAAAGCCAACTTTTAGTTTATTTGATTCTGTCTATTGTTTTTCTATTCTCCATTTGATTTATATCCCCTTTAATTTCATTTCTTTAATTCTCCTTACTTTGGGTTTAGTTTGCTCTTTTTTAAGTTTCTCCAGGTATGAGTTTAGATTACTGATTTGAGATCTGTTTTTTTTTTTTTAAGATTAAAAAAAATTATTTATATATATCCCCCCTTGCTGCTTGTTCTCACTGTGTTCATTTGCTTTGCATTCTTCTGTGTCTGCTTGTCTCCCCCCGCTGTGGCATCCTGCCGAGTCTGCTCACTGCGAGGCGGCTTGCCTGCTTCATGGCGGCTTTTGCCTGCTCATGGCGGCTTGCCTGCTTGGCAGCGGCTTGCCTTCTCAAAGCGGCTTGCCTTCTCGAGGAGACCCCAGGAACCGAACCTAGGGTCTCCCATGTGGTAAATCAGAAACCTACCAATTGAGCCAAGCTGTTTCCCAGTTTTTTGGTTTTTTTTTTAATATAAGCATTTACAACTATAAAGTTTCCCCTTCACTTGTCTTTGCTGCATCCCATAAGATTTGATATGTTGTGTTTTCATTTTCATTCATCTCATGCTATTTTAAAGTTTCTTTTGTGATTTCTTTTATCCATTGGTTGTTTAAGAGTGGATTGTTTAATTTCTACATGTTTGTGAGTTTTCTAATTTTCCTTCTTTTACTGATGTCTAGTTTAACTCCATTGTGTTTGGAGAATATACTTTGTATGATTTCAGTCTTTTCAATTTATTGAGACTTATTTTGCTACCTAACACATGGTGCATCCTGGAGAAGGATCCAAATGCACTTGAGAAGGATGCGTATTCAGTTGTTGTTGGGTGAAGTATTCCATATATGTCTCTAGGACTAGTTGGTCTACAGTATTGTTCAAATCCTGTATTTCCTTATTTATCTACCATCTAGATGTCCTGTCCACTATTCTAAGTGATATATTGAAGCCTCTTACTGTCAGTGTAAAGCTGTCTGTTTCTCCCTTCATTAAAACACTATTTTAATCCAAATAATTAAAGTGTTTGTTTGTTATAACACCTGAATGTTTTCAGTGCTGAGCTGGCTTGGACACTTGGATAACGCTTCCTTACTTGAATAAACTTTTCCCTCCTTTAATCCCCATTTGTCTTTTTATCTTTCGGTGCCTTCCTTTATTTTATTTGAAAACGTTTCAGTTCTTCCATAACAGTGATTATTTTTGTGTGTCCTTTGTTATGGGATATGGTCAATAAGAGCTCTCTGCCATTGTGCTCCAATACGTGCTGGTTGTTTTCAGGTTCGTTGCATTGCTCTCACTCTGACAGGGATGGATCCATTGTTATTATGCCAAATTGTCCACTTTCCATGTTCACATCTTTATTGTATTGTTATATCCCCTCAAGTAACTTCCATAGAAAGTATTTTTGGGAGGTAACATTTCTGTGCCGTTACGTGTCTGGAGATGCCTTTATTCTAGTTTTTCTTTTCATTCTATAACCAATGCTTGAGTATTGAATTCTTTGTAAACCAATGCTTGAGTATTGGATTCTATGTAAAATATTTTCCTCAATACTCTGAAAGAAATGTTCAATAAAAAAATAGCCAATACTGCTGCTGAGTTGTCTGATACCCTTATTGTTATGATTCTTTGTATATAATTTCTTTCCTTTCTTTAACTTTTGAGGTCTCTCAACTCTAATTTCCAAAAATTTCCTGATATATGTGTCTGTTTCCGTTCATTCTGCTGGGCACTTGATAGATCCATTCAATCTGTAGCCTCACATAAATTTAAAAATATTATTTGATTCTCATTCTGGAACTTTTATCAATCACATAATGGACCTCTTGATTTAATCTTCTGCATTTTTATGTTTATTTGATTAATTTTGTCCTGTTATCTACTTCTTGAGTGGATTCTTCAAATGTTTAAATTGCACATTCCCAATACTGCTTTTAACTTCTAAGAGCACTTTTTTATTCTCTTATTCTTTTTCTTAGCCTTCTACACAGCTTTTATAGGTAAACACAAGTTTGTGTCACCATTTTACCTGGAACTCAGTTGTTTTGTATACATATATGTGTGCATGCACACATATTATTTAAAAATATATATGCAAAAGCACAGCAGGCTTTATCAATAGGAAATTATTAAATATATCATAGCACTAGACATCAATACACCAGAATACTATGGAGCCTTTAGAAAAATTTAAGGCAGATCTCTATGTACTAATATAGAAAGAAGCCCATAATTTATTCATAGGTGAACATAAAAGGAAGATGCACATTCTTTATCCATTCAACATATTTTTATTTATTGAACATAGAATACTTATTAGACATTTTTTTAGACCTTAGGAATATGGCCTAAATAAAACCCCTGCCAAATTGTGATAAATTATATAAAAAATTAAACCAGGTAGATGATATAGAGTGATAGAAAAGTAGCCAAGGAAGGCTTCTCTGATGGGATGACATTTAAGCACATATCTGATGGAAGTGAGGTCTTAGGCAATGTATCTGAATAAGGATGGATTGATCCTGATTATAGAGAAATATTTGTCTCTGTACATCTCTATATTTATATTTATATTTATGTCTATGTTTATGTTTATATTTATGGTCACTTAAAAATAAATCATGAAGGATACACACTAAATGGTGGGATTAGGAAGAGAAAAGAGGAACAGATTTTTACTAAGCTTCTCCTAGTAATCATCAGCACACTTTTCTTCTGTAATTTATAAAGCATAATCAAGCCCATATAAATGCTTTAAAGTAGATAATAATAAAGCCTTTAAGCAGAAATAGTCATTCATTTTGTTGCTACCTTTAAAGGACACCCTAAATTTTAAACTACATTTTAGTTTCTTTGCCTGGTTGCTCATATGTGCTCAGTATTATTAGTCTTTGCCACAAAACTCCAGCCCAATATCGTTCTAATTTTCATTGCAAATTATAATGATTTTTATTTTCATCCTTTTGCTTTATATTTAAACTAGATATATTCTCATTTTAGCCTGGCCTGAACCTGGAAACCCATTAACACAATATACATGTTGTGTATTAACTTAATTCCAGCTTCATAAATAAACTTACAGAGAAAGAGAATTACCAAGACTCCGACATAATGTCCACTTCCCAGCACAGAAAAGAGTTGCCTTCTGAATAAGCTCTACAATGTTTTCTGATAACAACTCATTCATGTTTTTCAAAATCCTTTCTTCAAATTCCTAATTTTGATTTAACTTCTTCTAAAATCTACTTCTTGTCCTTGTTGAAATTAAAGGAAACTTGTCACTTCTTGTATATATATTTTAGGAGAACTTGAAATAGGAAATAGTCAAAGAGTCCTGCTCTATTTTATTTGAAACAAAAACCCACAAATGGTTGCAAGGCATTAAGTAATAATCCACTAAAACTTAAGGTTCTCCATAATCCTAACTAGCTAGATGGGATACAGATGTTCCAACTATGTTGAGTATTATCAGAAATGTGCAAGAGTTTAAGTTTTCCTCACTCGTTTCTCATTTCTTCATAAATAAACTTCAGTTATCTTTTTTAAAGCAATTCCTCTGTTGCTTCCTTTGTTCTCTTTCTTGCCTTCTAAAATTATTTTCCCAGCAACTACCTTAACCTCTTTATATATACTCCTCATCTAAACTTGGAACTTTAAATTTCACCTTTTTATACATGACCATACAAATATACACATTCCAAGTATATGTTACTACTTTGACCTCAATGTATATATCTTGCCAGCGGTATATCTGCTATATATCTAAACTTAGTTATCATCTACCTGCACAAAATGTTCTCCTCACATGTACCCATATCTTTTTTTTTTTTTTACATATCCTCCCCCTTTCTGCTTGTTCTTGCTGTGTTCATTTTTGCATTCTTCTGTGTCTGCTTTGTTTCCCCCTGTTGTGGCAACACGCCGAGTCAGCTCACCGCGCAGGCGACTTGCCCTCGCGGGCAGCTCTGCTCTGCTCTTGGGTGGCTCTGCTCTGTTCGCGGGTGGCTCTGCCCTGCCCGTGGCAGCTTTTTGCCCTGCCC
>PVKH010019065.1:0-14956 GCA_004027955.1 Chaetophractus vellerosus
AAGCCTGGCAGACTGAAAATCCAGTGAAGTTAGGGACTGGCTTCTTTCCACCAAGATTGGACTGCAGCCCTAGCCTAGGCTCCAGCCCCACTTCCAGCAGAGAGGAAGCTGGCGGGACCTGGACTAGGCTCTCCAGGCAACTGCAAGTGCTCTCTGCCAGCACAGATGGAATAGTCAGTCACCTGGGGCTGCATGCCAGCACCCCAATAGGACAGAAGAGGTACTGGGTATCCCTGGCCTCTCTGGACAATGGCAGGAGTTTTCAGCCCACATAAACTGGTTTGTTGAATGCTTTCGAGTCCATCTCCACCTCTGTCCCTCCACAGGGTAGGAGGGGGCTGGCGTTCCCTCAGCCTCTCAGGGCAACTGCAGGCATTTTCTGCCTGCACAAACCTGACTATTGGGCACCTGTGACTCCACCCCTATCCCCAATAGGACAAGAGATAGACTGTGTTTTGTGTTTGCCCAGTCTCTCTGGGTAACTGCAGCTACTTTTAGCCCACACAGCCTGGACTGGTGGGTACTTGTGGGTCCATCCTCACTCCCCAATAGGAAAGGAAGGGGCTGGTGTTTCCATAGCCTTTCTGAGCAATGGCAGACTTTCGGCCAGCAGGGACTGGACTGTTGGGTGCCGGTAGAACCACCCCCACCACCCAGTAGGATAGGAGGGGGCTGGCGCTTCCTCAGCCATTCTGGGCAACAGTGGGTACTTACAGCCTAGATGGACTGAACTGTTGGGCATCGGTGGTTCCATTTCCGCACCTAAAGGGCAGAAGGAGCAGTACTCCCTCAGCTTCTCAGGGCAACTGCAGGCATTTTTAGCCCACGTGGATTAAATTTTTGGGCAATCCAGAGGTTCATTCCCCCCCAACAGGGAGGGGTTCTGGTGCTACATCAGTTTAGCTGAGTAACTGTGGTCATTTCAGACCCATACGGCATAGATTGCTGCCCACAACTATGGCTCCATCCCCACCCAAGGTAGGGGAGTGTGATGGATAGGATAATGTGTCAACTCGGCCAGGTAATTGTGTCCAGGTATTAGGTCCTGCAAGCACTGGACTAATTGTAATACAAGAGCATTTATGGACTTCATTCACCAGTGAGTTCACTGCATGGATGGCTGATTACTTCTGCATCAATCAGGGAAATTGGATCAAGAATGGATGACACTTTTATCCAATCAGTTGACTCCCTTAAAAGGGAAGTGATTTCAACATTCAGAGAGAATTTCCCAGCTCATCATTTGACAGCCAACTTCTCCCAGAAACTCATCAAGGACCCTTCATCAGTCTTTCATAGGAGCCCCTGGTTTGCAGCCTGCCTGTGGAACCTGGACTTGTGCATCCCCAAGGTCACATGAGAGACTCTTGTAAATCTTATATTATTGACAGATATCTCCTCTTGATTCTGTTTCCCGAGAGAACCCTGACTAATAGAGCTGGTAGCGGGAGTGGCTCTTGAGGAACAAAGTCTTAAACATGGGATGTCTGAGGAGGTTCTCTACTCTAATTGGACTCAAGAGTACTAATGACTCCCTTTCCAATAATGAAGAGGTTGCTAAGAGTCCATGGCGTGAGCTGGCAATAGTAACACACAATATAGCCTCACTGGATTCCCCTACTTCCACGCTTATAAGAAGCAAGGATCTGAGTGAGAGTGTTTTCAATACCTTAACAGAATTTTGTGGCATAAAAAAGTATAATGATGTTGTCTGGCTCCTCCTAGATACTCTGGATACAGTTAAAAAAGAATGGGATGAGTTAAAGTCTTCAAATTTGGAACTTAAAGGTGGTATGAATGATATGAAAGTTTCTACGTGTGCCTTGAAAGAAAATCTTTTCTCCTGTAGCCAAAGACTTGAGATATCTGAGAATCAAACCCAGATGCTCATTGTACAAGTAGGAAAACTACAGAGGAAGCTAAAATCTCAACCTCGCAGGGTTTCTGCAATTAAAGTGAGGGCATTGGTTGGAAAGGAGTGGAACCCCGAGGATTGGGATGGAGACATATGGGATGATGATGATGATATTGGTGGGGACATTGGAACTCTAAATTCTGCTGAGACTTCACCAGATAAACCTGTGATAGACTGCCTTGTAGAGAACACACCTTGTCAACCTTGTATCATTGAGCCTCCAGCCTGCCCCAGGGAGTCCGGACCTCCTTCCAACTCTGAGGTGGGTATCAGCCAAACTGAAGCCTGCACTGCCCAGCCTCTGGCATGCCCCAGAGAGTCTGGACCTCCTCCCAGCCTCTGGTCTGCCCCAGAGTCTGGACCTCCTCCCAGTCACGAGGCAGGTACCAGCCAAACTCCAGTATGCACTGCCCAGCCTCCATCCTGCCCTGAGGAATCTGCCTTTCAACCCTTGCCTGAAGAGATTAACCCTGTCTCAGGTGAAGAAAATGCAAAGGAATGCCCTAAGGTCAGTAGCCTGCAAGACATGTCTAATCCTTCTCCTTACCTACCCCCTCCACCCCTCTTGTCTTTGAGACCTATAACTAGACTAAAATCACAACAAGCCCCCAAAGGTGAAATACAAAGTGTGACCCATGAGGAAGTACATTATAGTCTGAAAGAACTGCATGAGTTTTCTAATCTTATATAGACAGAAATAAGGGGAATATGTGTGGGAATGGATACTAAGGGTATGGGATAATGGTGGAAGGAATATAAAGGCTGAGTTAATTGATATGGGCCCACTAAGCAGAAATTCTGGTTTCAACGCTGTAGCTCAAGGGGTTAGAAAGGGCACTAACAGTTTGTTTGGGTGGCTGACTGAAACATGGACCAAACAATGGCCTAGCATGTGTGATGTTGAGATGCCTAATTTGACATGGTATACTGTAGACGAGGGAATTCAAAGGCTTAGAGAGATTGGAATGCTAGAATGGATTTACCATTTGAGACCTACCCACCCAACCTTCTGAAGAACTCTGTGGTTGCTCTTCTCTGCAGTCCAGATATTACTGCAGGTAGGACTGTAATGGAATTGGAATCCTTAAACATTATGGGGATGATCAGATATCGGTCCTGTAAAAGTCAAGTATCGGCAGTGAATCCCCAAAGGCAAGGTGCATATGGCTACCGCAAAGAAAGACAGATTCAAAACAGCACACAGAACAGTCATGAACCCTTCTTCCTTGTTTCATTATGAGTATGACTATATATGTACACAAAATGAATTTCTTGTTTTCTTCCCCAACCTTTTCCCCTATGATATGAAAAGTTATATTAGTTTCATGTCATAATATTTAAGGATGTCAAGTTTAAGAGTGAATATTGCCCAAGGTCTTGCACCATATTCTCTGGGTAATTAATGAGTTTCCAGTTGTACACAGGGGAGCTAAACCTTGTTAGGCAGAAATATATATGTATGCTTGTATGTTATTGTTTTTACTTAGAGACTAAGTATGGTTTAGGGTAATGTGTATGGTTGCCGAGTTGACAAGGGGTGGATTGTGATAGTTAGGCTAATGTGTCAACTTGGCCAGGTAATTGTGTCCAGGTATTAGGTCCCACAAGCACTGGGCTAATTGTAATACAAGAGCATTTATGGAGTTCGATCACCAGTGAGTTTGCTGCATAGATGGCTGATTACTTCTGCATCAATCAGGGAAATTAGATAAAGAATGGATGACATTTTTATCCAATCAGTTGACTGCCTGAAAAGGGAAGTGATTTCAACATTCAGAGAGAATTTCCCAGCTTGTCATTTGACAGCCAACTTCTCCCAGAAACTCATTAAGGACCCTTCATCAGTCTTTCATTGGAGCCCCTGACTTGCAGCCTGCCTCCAGAACCTTGACTTGTGCATCCCCATGGTCATGTGAGAGACTCTTGTAAAATCTTATATTATTTACAGATATCTCATGTTGATTCTATTTCCCGAGAGAACCCTGACTAATACAGGGAGGAAGGGGTGTGAAGCTTTATCAGTCTCTCTGGGCAACTATAGACAGTCTTGTCCTGCCCAACTTGGATTATTATAGATGGCTGCAGGTCTGTCCCTACCCCTGACAGAGGAGAAAGGTAGGAGAAGCTTCATCAATTCCTGGGCAGGCTCAGCCTCCATAGCTTTCAGCACCAACTACATCCTTGGCTCCTACTACACAACAAGCAAGGAAGAAAAGACAAGAAAGCCCTAATCTAAAGGGAGATACTGCACCCAGAATAAATACATCTAGCTAGCCAGATGTGAAAACACCAACAAAAAATTATAACCCATACCAAGAGACAGGAAGATATGGCCCAGTTAAAGGAACAAGAGAAGCCTGAAAATAACATAAAGGAATTGAGACAGCTAATCATAGATGTTCAAACAAATCTTCTTAATAAATTCAATGAGATGGTTAAAGAGATTAAGGATATTCAGAAGACATTGGATGAGCACAAAGAAGAATTTGAAAGCATACTTAGAAAAATAGCAGACCTTATGGAAATGAGAGGTGCAATAAATGAAATTTAAAATACACTGGAGGAATATAACAGAAGATTTGAGGAAGCAGAAGAAAGGATTTGTGAGCTCGAAGACATAGCCTCCAAAAGTGAACATACAAAAGAAGAAATTAAGAAAAGAATAGAAAAAATCGAACAGGGTCTCAGGGAACTAAATGACAGCAAAAGACATACAAACACATGTGTCATGGGTGTCCCAGAAGGAGAAGAGAAGGGAAAAGGGACAGAAGGAATATTTGAAGAAATAATGTTAGAAAATTTCCCAACCCTATTGAAGGACATAGATATCCATGTCCAAAAAGTACAACGTACTCCCAGCCAAGTAAATCCAAATAGACCAACTCTGAGACACATACTAATCAGAATGTCAAATGCCAGAGACTAAGAGAGAATTCTGAGAGCAGCAAGAGAAAAGCAATGCATAACCTATAAGGGATACCCAATAAGATTAAGTGCTGATTTCTCATCAGAAATCATGGAGGCAAGAAAGCAGTGGTGTGGTATATTTAAGATACTGCAAGATAAAAACTGCCAGCCAAGAATTTTATATCCAGCAAGATTATCTTTCAAAAATGAGGGTGAGTTTAGAATATTCACAGATAAACAGAAACTGCAAGAGCTCATAACAAAAAGATCAGCTTTGCAGGAAATATTAAAGGAGTGTTACAGCCTGAAAACAAATGACAGGAGAGAGAGGCATGGAAGAGAGTCTAGAAATGATGACTGTATCAGTAACAGTAACTATAAGTGCCAAAAATAAAATGACAAAACGCAAAGATCAAAATGGATAAAATGAGAACTGCCTTTAGAGTCATAACATTGAATGTTAATGCATTAAACTCCCCAATCAAAAGACACATAATGGCGGAATGGATAAGAAAATATAAGCCATCTATATGCTGTCTGCAAGAGACTCACCTTACACACAAAAATACCAAAAGATTCAAAGTAAAAGGTTGGAAAGAGATATTCCATGCATGCAGTAACCAAAAAATTGCTGGGATAGCTATACTTATATCAGATGATAAAGACTTTAAAAGCAAAACCGTTATAAGAGACAAGGAAGGGCATTACATATTATTGAAAGGAATGATTCACCAGGAAGAAATAACAATCAGAAATGTATATGCACCTAACCAGGATGCCCCAAAGTACATGAGGCAAATACTGGCAAAACCGAAGGGAGAAATAGACATCTCTACAATAATAGTTGGACTTCAATACACCACTCTCAGCATTGGATAGAACATCAGTAAAGAAACAGAGAGCTCAAATAATATGATAAATGGACTAAACCTAATAGACATATACAGAACATTGCACCCCAAAACAGCAGAATATATATTCTTTTCAAGTGCTCATGGATCTTTCTCCAGGATAGACCATATGTTGCATCACAAAGCAGATGTCAATAAATTCAGCAAAATTTAAATTATGCAAAGCTCTTTCTCTAATCATAATGAAATAAAGTTGGAAATCAACAGGCAGCAGAAAAGGGGGAAATTCACATATATATATGGAGATTAAACAATACATTCTTAAATAATCAGTGAGTCAAAGAAGAAATTTCAAGAGAAAGCAATAAATATCTCAAGATGAATGACAATGAGAATACAACATTTCAGAACCTATGGGATGCAGCAAAGACATTGTCAAGAGGAAAATTTATAGCCCTCATTTCTTACATTAAAAAAGAATAAAGAGCTAAAATCAATGACCTAACTACACAGCTGGAGGAACTAGAAAAAGAACAACAAACTTATCCAAAAGCAAGTAGAAAGATTGAAATAACAAAGATCAGAGCAGAAATAAATGAAATTGAGAACAAAAAAACAATAAAGAGAATTAACAAAACCAAAAGTTGTTCTTCGAGAAGATTAACAAAATTGACAAACCCTTAGCTAGACTGACTAAGAAAAAAAGAGAGAAGATGCAAATAAATGAAATAAAAAATGAAAATGGGAACATTCCTACTGACCCCACAGAAATAAGAGAGATCATAAGAGGATACCATGAACAACTTTATGCCAAAAACCTAGACAATACAGATGAAATGGAAAAATTCCTAGGAACATACAAACAACCTACACTGACCCTAATGAAATAGAAGACCTCAACAAACCAATCACAAGTAAAGAGATTGAAAGAGTCATCAAACAGCTCCCCAAAATGAAAAGCCCAGGACCAGATGGTTTCACAGGTGAGTTCTACCAAGCATTAAAAGAAGTTTTAATACCAGTCTTACTCAAGCTCTTCCAAAAAATTGAACAAGAAGGAATGCTACCAAACTCATTCTATGAAGCCAGTATCACCCTAATACCAAAGCCAGATAAAGATATTACAGAAAAGAAAATTACAGACCCATTTCACCAATGAATACAGGTGCTAAAATCCTCAATAAAATACTTGCTAATTGAATCCAACAACACATAACAAAAATTATTCATCATGACCAAGTTGGTTTTATACTAAGCATGCAAGTTTGGTTCAACACAAGAAAATCAATCAGCATAATACACCACATTAATAAATCAAAGAAGAAAAAGCACATGATCTTATTGCTTGATGCAGAAAAGGCATTTGACAATTTCAGGATCCTTTCTTGATAAAAATACTACAAAAATAGGAATTGAAGGAGACTTTCTCAACATGATAAAGGCCATATATGAAAAACCAACACCTAACATTGTATTCAATGGTGAAAGATTGAAAGCTTTCCTGTTGAGACCAGGGACAAGATAAGGATGCCCATTTTCATGACTGTTGTTCAATATAGAGGTAGAGGTTCTAGCTAGAGCAATCAGGCAAGAAAAAGAAATAAAAGGCATCCAAATTGGAAAGGAAGAATTAAAACGTTCACTATTTGCAGGTGATATGATTGTATATCTAGAAAGTTCTGAAAAATCTACAACAAAGCTGTTAGAGCTAATAAATGATTTCAGTCGAGTGTCAGGGTACAAGATCAATATACAAATGTCAGTGGTGTTTCTATACACTAGTAATGCACAATCTGAGGAAGAAGTCAGGAAAAAATTCCATTTACAATAGCAACTAAAAGAATCAAATATTTGGGAATAAACTTAACCAAGGATGTAAAGCACTTGTATTCAGAAAACTATAATACATTGCTAAAAGAAATTTAAAAGACTTAAATAATTGGAAGAACATTGCATGCTCATGGATTGGAAGACTAAATATCATTAAGATATCAATTCTCCCCAAATTGATATACAGATTCAATGGAATCCCAATAAAAATTCCACCAGCATTTTTTAAACAAATGGAAAACACAAATATCAAATTTATCTGAAAGGGTAAGAGGCCCTGGATAGCCAGAAACATCTTAAAAAGGAAAAGTGAAGTTGGAAGCATCTCTCTTCCATACTTTTAATCATATTACCTAGTTAGAGTGGTAACATAGACCAATGGAACCGAATTGATGGTTCAGAAACAGACCCTCACATCTATGGCCAAGTGATTTTTTTCTTAATTTATTTTTTTTCAATTTTTAATCAATTTTTTGTTTTTACAATACATCGATTACATAAATGTTACACAAAAATTTTGTGTAACATATGCCCCACCGCCCACACCTCCCACAACCTCCCACATATACATCCTTCATCAGTGTGGCACATCAACTGTAATAGATATACACATTTTGGGGCTTTGCCACCAAGCATGGACCACAACTCAGACTGTAGACCACACTCTCTCCCACACAGTTCTGCATGATACATGTTGATATAAAATGGCCTAGATCCTCCATTGCAACGTCACGCAGGACAATTCCCAAGTCCCCAAAAAAAACCCATATTACAACTGCCCTTCCCTCTCCCTACCCCCAAAGGGTCCAGTGGCCCCTGGCTCCACATAATTTTGTAATTTCTTTCATTATATGAATCACAAGTCTATAACAGGACACCAATAAGTCCACTCTAGTCCATAGCTCTTCCCCCAATCCTGAGGAGTCTAGGATGGTGATGTCCCCTCCACCACCAAGTGAAAATGGGCTTATATCCCATGGATACGATGGAAGAGATTATCCTGCCTGCAGCTGCAGGCTCTCTCCATTCCCCAGGATAGCCGTCGTCCAAAATCATCTCCCCACTAGGTGTCCTGGGTGAGTCCATTGAGTTGTAGCATAGGAGTTGCAGGTCCACAGAGTCTCTGGACCCAGTTAGCACATGGACAGCCCATAGTCTCCAGTCTCTGGAAGTACACCTAAAACTCTGGTATCAAATATAGGTTTGAATAGAAGAGACAGATGGACCATGTGCACTGAAGACATATTTCAGTAGACTCTGTCACTCTCAGGAGCAAGGATTCCAAATTAGGGCCCACTGCTAAGGCACCAAACTCTGGGGCTATCTGCCCTGATATAGGACCTGGATATCTCCAAAGCCCTCAGGCAGCCCTCTGTTTGGGGTGATATCCATATTGGAAGCCTAGGAGGTCCTACTGGGATCTGCATAAGTGTTACCTCTGTGTTGACCTCCCGACTCACTTTGAAGTCCCTTAGCCCTATGAACTCATTTGTCTTTACCATTTCCCCCTTTTATTCAATGTCTTTTTCCAGTCGTACTGCCCATTGGCATTTGTTAGTAATCCCTCATTGACAGGGAGGCTCATCCCTGGGAGTCATGTCACATGCTTGGAGGATGGTAATGCATTCATATGCTGAGTTTGGCTTTGAGAGATGGCCAAGTGATTTTTGACGAGACTGTCAAACCTGCCCAGCTAGGAAAGGACAGTTTATTCAACAAATTATGCTGGGAGAACTGGATATCCATAGCCAAAAGAAAGAAAGACCCCTGTTTCACACCTTATACAAAAGTTAACTCAAAATGGATCAAAGTCCTAAATATAAAGGCAAGTACAATAAACCTCCTAGAAGAAAATGTAGGGAAACATCTTCAAGACTTGGTGGTAGGTGGTGAATTCTTAAACCTTACACTGAAAGTACGAACAACGAAAGAAAACATGAATAAATGTGACCTCCTCAAACTTAAACACTTCTGTGATTCAAAGGACTTCATCAAGAAGGTGAAAAGGCAGCCCACTCAATGGGAAAAAATATTTGGAAAGCACATATCTGATAAAGGTTTGATTTCCATTCTATATGAAGAGATCATATGACTCAACAATAAAAGAGCAAGCAATCCAATTTAAAAAATGGGCAAAAGATTTAAGTAGACATTTATCCAAAGAGGAAATACAAATGGCCAAAGAGCACATGAAAAAATGTTCCATATCACTAGCCATTAGGGAAATGCAAATTAAAACAACAATGAGATATCATCTAACACCACATAGAATGTCCATTATTAATAAACTCAGACAACAATAAGTGCTGGAGAGGATGTGGAGAAATAGGAACATTCCTTCACTGTTGGTGGGAGTGTAAAATGGTGTAGCCTCTGTGGAAGACAGTTTAGTGGTTCCTCAAGACGCTAAATATAGAACTGCAGTATGATCCAGCAATTCCTCTCCTAGGAATAGATCTAGAAGAACTGAAAACTAACTATGACATAAACAGACATCTGCACACCAATGTTCATAGCAGCATTATTCACAACTGCCAAAAGATGGAAACAACCCAAGTGTCCATCAACCAATGAATGGATTAACAAAATGTGGTATATACATATGATGGTATACTATGCTGCAGTAAGAAGAAATGAAATTGGTACACATATGATAACATGGATGAATCTTGAAGACATTATACTAAGCGAAGTAGCCAGACACAAAAGTATAAATATTGCATGGTCTTGTTAATGTGAACTAAATACGAAGAATAAACAAATGGAGTTAAAACTTAGAGATATGTTATTATGAAATAAGAGGAGGTTTGAGAAGAACTACTCTGCTTAATGTATGTAGAAGCTTTAATTAACTTGACTGTAAAAGTATGGAAATGGATAGAGTTGATGGTCACACATTATAGTGAGTAGCAACTGGTTTGTAAGTGGGATTGTTGCTGAAAAGAGTAGTCTGAGGAAGTAAATGTCAATTGAAAGAAAGCTAAAGAATAATCTAGGGATTGAATAATACAGTAAACCCAGAGGTGGATGAGAATTGTGGTTGAGGGTACAAATGCAAGAATGCCCTTCTTTGAGCTAGAGTAGATGTACATCACTACTGCAGGGTAGTGGGAATGTGGAGAAGCATGGGAAAACTACAACTGGTGTGACCTATAGACTGTGGTGAACAGCAATACTATAATATTCTTGCATCAATGCCTAAGATATACTGTGTTGATAATGGAGGTGTATGAAAAAGTGTGCCAAGAGTATGCTGTGGACCATGATTGGTGGTTAACAGTCTGATGATATTATCTCATAATCTGTAACAGATGTTCCAGCATGGTGTGGTGTGTTGGTGAAGGGGTGTTGTATGGGAATTCTACATGTGTGTATGATTGTTTTGCCATTTCACAACCTCTATAATAAAATATATTTTTAAAAAATAGGGTGGGATGAGGGAAGAATACACCAAATGTAAGATAGAGACTACAGTTAGTAGTAATATTTTGATGATGCTCTTGCATAGTTTGTAACAAATGTTTCACAACAATACTAAGTGTTGGTGGAGAGGTGATGTATGAGACCCCCGTATGATGTTGTGTATGTTTATTTTGTAAGTTCACAATCTTTACTATACACTTATTGTTTATGCATGTCATGTATGAATGATATACATCAATAAAAATATTTTTTTAAAAATCAAGGAGAGTTTAAAATATTCAGAGATAAACAGAAACTGAGAGAATCTGTCAAAAAGAGACCTGCCCTACAAGAATTATCAAAGGGAGTTCTTTCTTTTGATTGGGCCACTTCATTAAGATGTTGAGTCCCCACCCCCTTGGTAGGCAGGGACTCACAGAGAATATGACAAGGCAGAGGAGTTTGTTGGAGTTTTAATTCTGGAGCCCCGGGAAGTAGATACACAGAGAAGCAGATACATGATGAAAGAGAGAAGGTTCCATTAGATATGACAGAGGCCCCAGAAAGAGAGAGTTCACAGTTTATAGCTGGCCTTGTGGAGAGAGCAGAGCAGCTGAGCCTGGAGAGAAACTAGCCCTGGGAAAGCGATGAGACTTATACCAGTCTACAGCTGAGATTGGAAGAAGCTGGGACCACAGAGCCTTAAGAGGAAGCCTGAACCCTTGCAGACCTTGGCAGCTATCTTGCTCCAACACATGGCAACAGACTTTGGTGAGGGAAGTAAGTAACTTATGCTTTATGGTCTGGTAACTGTAAGCTTCTAGCCCAAATAAATACCCTTTATAAAAGCCAACTGATTTTTGGTATTTTTGCATCAGCACCCCTTTGGCTGACTAATACTATACCCCTTATGTTTATGAATTGAAAATGGATTTTAAAAATGAATAAGTAAATTATGGAATAAAATAAAACAGTTAAAATGAGTGGAATAAATCTACATTTATTATAACAGAAATCACTAAAAATTTGAATATTCATTAAAATAGTAAGCATATCAAGCTATGTAGCACAATATCATGTATATAAAAATTCAAAAATCGGTATCATTGAGGGATTGGCCACCTGATGAATAAAGAAGTTAAACTGTAGGTAAAGGAAAATGAAAAACAACAAAAGAAAAAAGTATGTGTTGTAAACTGCAAATATAGAACAATACAGCCCTGTATGAGCGATTTAAAAATGAAAACAAAAACAAACCAAACTGAATAATCTACACTCTTATTCTATTGAACTCCTGTCAAAGACCCTAGTTGCAATTTAACAAAAATATTTGTGAGAAATATTAGTCTAATCACAACAAATTAAGTTATTATTTAACTCTATTGTCCAAAAATTATGTCAAAGTATTATGACCTGAAATTTGTTAAATATTTTAAGACATATATGGAGATTGAAGCTAATATTTTATTAATGGCTCCATTTTTTTACTTCTGATTGTAAAAAAATAATAATCTATCCCTAGTTAATATTTTCCACTAATTAATCTATATCAAAAGCATTAATTACTGTAGGATTTGACCTTTTGTTATTAAAACAAAGTTAATATAGTTAATTATAAAATATGCCATACACTGTAAAATTTCAAATTTGACAAATTAAATCAAGTAGAAGCTGGGGACTTTATTATTATATATGTATCATGTGATTTGCATTAAAATATTTTTAAAATATGCATACTTTCAGTCATTTCTTCCCATTCTTCCCCAAAGTTTTTAAAATCCTACATCAGACACAGAGAGCAAAGAACTTTCCATTAAAATCAGTTAATCGGTTGAAATCTCTCATATATAAAAACTATATATGAGATACATATAAAAATAATATATGAGCTGTGAACAATTACATATGATGTATCATATTATACCATGTCATATTATATATTACCACATCATACTTTTTAAATTTTTAATATATTTATATATAATTGTTTACAAACCAAAGTTTTTTTCCTAGAACTAACAAAGCAAACAGTCTGAAATTAAAGAATAGGCTATTTCATATTCAAGTGATGAGAACATGAAAGAGGTAGTACTCCATAGGCCACAGGAAACTTCAGTGGGTGGTTTGGGCAGCTGATGATTTCCAAGGAAACAAAGAGAATATGAGTGTTTTGCGAGAAAGCTGGACCTGTGCCATGAATTGCTGTAATTACTAGGCTTAGAAATTAATTCTTCTCATCTTAGGAAGCCAATGTATTTTATCCAAAATTATAGATACATGAAAAGGTGTCTGTGAGCTAGTCAACCCTTTTTACTAACTCTTCTCCTTAGTAGTCAAGTGGATACTGGATGCAGGCCAGTTGGTAGCAAGTAAAATGGTTAATATTTGATAGCAGCATTCAGTATTAAATGAGAGCACTTGAAATTCAATGATGAAACTTTCATGAGATATCAGAGTCTGAAACCAGACAACAAATTTAAATTGTTCTCCTCTATTGTAAGTTTTTTTAAACAATGCTTTTAATTACATGCTTTATTTTGGTTACACCTTAAATTTTCAATGGAAATTTTTACTAACCTATGTTATTAAGACATAGTAACATAGCATTAAAATTTAGCACTAGGAATATATTTGAATGGCTGTAATGAAACCTAAATATGAAGAAAAACTGCAAAATGTGAATGATCACCTACTTCAATGAACATAAAGCAGCTGAAAAGGATGGAAACAATTTGCTAGTAAAAATTGCATCTTAAGTACTTGAACTATTTGACATATTATATAACTACTTATAAAATGGAGAAACATGAAAAAGTAACGAAAGTATCCCTCATCTAGGAGAGTGTGTCTCACACCATGAACTGGAAAAAAGCTATCCTCTGTGCCCATCCATGGATGACAATCTGTGGATCTCTCTCCTGGATCTATGTCAAGTTAACAATAATTATTATTCTAAAACAAACTCTGAGAGCAGTAAGCTTGGCTCAGGCAACTCATACTACAGCCAAAAGTTGAAGCATAACTGCCATCTCCGTTGTTCCACCTAGCTTTCAGAAATATGATAAAGTGTGGAAAGAGCAATTTTAAAACATTTTTTTTATGTCCCTGCAGATGACAATTCTGTACATCACCTGGAGAGTGGGTGCTGATGTGCAAAAGGTATATCCAGCACTCTGGATCTCCCTGTCAGTAAATTTGAGGACAGAGTAAAATTTAGAAAATCAGTGCTTATCACAATTATTTGGTCAGTTTAACTAGGGTAAACACAGAACAAGACCCTGAACCAATGACATGTATACACATAGTTTATTTTAGAGGTGATCTTAGGAAATTTCCCTAGGGGAGTAAAGGAGTGAAGCAGGGAAGGGAAGGCAGGCAATTAAGTGTGTGCTAGTAGCTAAATGAAACTCATTTCCAGTTTCCAATGAACTATGGAAACCAGTGGAGCACTGGAGCCTCAGATTTACCCTGCACCCCTCAAAAGAGAGGGAATTGACACCAATTGCTGTCAGTTATTGTTTCAGGCTGCTATGGGTGAGGAGGAAGGAGGTTGCTGGGTATGAGTTGGATAAAGCAATCTTCCTGCTGGCCAGGTTAAAGGTAGAATGTGTTCTTTTCCTTCAAAGAAAGCTCCATGGCAAAGTGATGCAGATTTTGATAGCACAAAAATGGTAAGACCTGAGGAGATGCAGAGAGCACCAATAGCTTCTGCTGAAGAAAATGCCACCTATCAAAACTTTGATTTCTTTCAGGGGAAAATATTTTAGAGAATTTCAGTAAATGACTTGACCAATAAACTCAGGAAAAAAATCTATATTGAAATGATACCGGAGAGAGGAAAGGCCAACCTCAGCTTTTTAATGATCCATTTTAAAAAGACTCATTGTGGTTATCCATGACTCTGGTTTTGAACTTAGAACATTCGGAGCACGTGTGAATTAGATTAATGATTGGGGTAGGAGGAAATGCTCTCCTACCATATCCCTTCATACACACACAGGAATTAGTGGGTCATTTCTACCAAGAAGCAGAGAAAACACAGAGAACTCTT
>PVKH010019066.1:0-14955 GCA_004027955.1 Chaetophractus vellerosus
TTCTCATTTTTAGTAATTCATTTGGCTCTTTTTCAGACCAGTGTTCTGCATCATAAAAATCTAATTCAGAGAATTTGTATTTGTAATATATGTGACCTTCCTTCTTGTTAGGTGCCATCTGTGTGGATGTAGCTTTGGTTGCCTGACAAGGAGAAAGGAAAGTGTTTTCTATTATTTTTTCCTTGTCTGAAGTACATAATAGCTTATATTCTAGCATAGTGGTTCTTAACCCTCACTGTGTGTCAGAATCACTTTGGGGAGCTTTTAAAAGCTCTAGATGCCTGAGTACCACCCCAGAGACTCATTGTCTGTTATTGTGTGTCAGAGCATAGGCTTGGGTATATTTTTTTAAAGTGCCCTAGGTGATTCTAGTGTGCAACCACTAGATTGAATTTTAGTTTTAACCGTGGCTGTTCCTGAAAAGGTTATTTTGTTAGCGTTTTCCTCCCACCCCACCCTACCCCACTCTACACGGGTTGGTGGTAGCGGGTTTTTTTTGGGGGGGTTGGGGTGAAGGGGTTGGCTACAAACAAGATCAGAAAGTTAACAGTCAAGAATTATTGATTTTAGGGACTGGGAAGACATTAGAAAACATCTCGTTCAGCCCCCTGTTTTTATAGATGAGGAAACTGAGACCTAGAAGATAGGTTTACTCAACTAACAAATGACTATCCAAAACTGCTCTCACTCAGGTCCCAGTTTTTCTGCAGTATTCTATTCATTGCCTATGCCCCTAATTTCCAGAACTCTGCTTTTAAAGCCTTTGGAGAATGTGCTGGCCCAGCACCCTCTCCTTTCCCTGAAAGGCATGCAACTACTGCTGAGTTATTTTAAATGCGTCTGATTCCTGAGGCAACCTCTAGAGGGTGCTCTTTGAGTGCCCAGTTTTGTCTCTGTTTTCCTCCTCTTTTTTTCCCCCTTTATGTGTATGTGTGTGTGTGTGTGTGTATATATATATTTTTTAAAGAGCATGGTTTTATTCACAACTTCAATAGGGAAGCAAGAAATACAGCAAGGACATTGTTTGTGTCTATATTGGTGATGTTTCCAGCGACTCCAAATAGAAATCACAATAATGGAGTTACAGAGCTTTGAGTCCATGATTTACATCCAGATGGGACCATTACCATGGTCCCATTCAGCACTTTCCCTAGGTGGGCACAATCTAAGCCCCGTTGCTGTGTCTGTCCCATTACTTGTGTCACTTCTGCAGTATCTGCACCAGCGGCCTCCTGCGCTGAAGTGGAACACATAGAGGAATTGACCTGAGGAAGGGAACAAATGATAGGGGCATCCTGCCATTCCTAGGAGGTGGCATCTGCAAGGTAGACAGAGGCAGACTCTCAGCTGGGCAGAGTTCTCTCTGAAGGACTTGGGAGGGGTGAGGACAATGGTTTTCTCAGAACAACCCTGACCTTACAAGGTGGACATGACAATCAAAGATCATGGGAGTAAAGCCCAAGTACACTGTCTGGCCCTGGGCCAGTGTCAGTGTTCTCATGTCCCCCTCCCCAGCTCTGCCCTCACTTCTGAATCCCCACCCTCAGGATTAGGTACTGCTTCCTCAAAGATTCTTCTTTTTTTTTTTTAAACAATTTATTGAAGTATATCATTCATACATGAACATACATAAACTGTAAGTGTTCAGTAAACATCGTGCCGTGTATAACATCATACAGGGCTCCCACACATCACCCCCCACACATAAACACCGCGCATTGTTGTGAAACACTTGCTAACAAATCATGAAAGAGCATCGTCAAAGAATTACTGCTAACTATAGTCTGTATCTTCCTCCTCTATACATTTTTTTAAGGATTTATTTATTAATTTATTTACTTTTATCCAATTGGCCTACAGCCAGCCCCCACCCCATTTTTTAAAACTTTAGGGGGCCGGCTGTAGCCCAGTGGATAGGGCGCCGGTTCACCACATGGGAGGCCCCAGGTTCGGTTCCTGGGGACCTCTCCAAAGCGGGCAGACCGCCTTGAGAGGGCAAAGCCCTCATGGGCAGGGCAAAAAGCCTCCATGGGCAGAGCAAGCCGCCCGGGAACGGAGCAGAGCCACCACCCGGGAACGGAACAAAGCCACCCACAAGCAGGGCAGGCCGCCTGCGCAGTGGGCTGACTCGGTGCGTCGCTGCAATGGGGGGAGACTAAAAGCAGACACAGAAGAATGCAAAAAAAAAAGATGAACACAGCAAGAGCAAGCAGAAAGGGGGGGATATGTAACAACAACAAAAAAATCCCAAAACTTTATTTTGTGCATTTAATAATTGAAAATATAAACATAATTTAAAAAGAAAAAGAAAATACAATTGTATAAAAACATACATTTCTCAAATGTACTGGTTACATATAAAAAATTTTGAATCATACCATATGTTAGACAGTATACTTGGTTCATAGTAACACAGTCATACAGTATTTGTCCTTTGCAAGTGACTTGTACTGCACAGTTTTAGATTTCTGTGAGTCTATCTTCCTGTATTGCCTTTTTCTTGTGTATTTGAAATTAGTCTCCTCAAGAGATTCTTTTGCTACAGGTGTTAATAATCCTAAAGATACAGGAAATACTGATTTTTGTCTTAAAGCAAATTATATAATTAGAAATTATTCTCATTTGTCATTTGTAGAACATTTCTTTTGAGCTCAATAATAGCATTGATATTTGTTTAAAGAATGAAGTCCTTCCTTCTGAGCCTACTTGACAAGGTATGTCAAGCAGGCACAGCTGATGGAACTTTGTATTAGAAGGGAGTGAGGATACAGAATATCTTTTCAAGTGTAGTGCTAACTTATTTCAAATATTGATTTTGAAAAGAATGAACCAGTTGTAAAATGTTATTACTTAAACTTAACACCTTGCAGCTTTTAAGGAACAGAAAATGAATTTTGTAGTCCTCTTATGTGTCAAATATTTTCCTCTACCAGCAATCACAGGCTTGCTATTGTTTTCCTTCCCTAGGTAATAAAAATGAATTTCCTTCATGTGTAAAATCTTTCATTCATTCTTTCATTTTACTAGAAATGATACTTTTAAGACATGAATGAGAGGATAATGGGGCTGCTGAGTTGTGATCCACTTGCCACCAGCTGCTGCCTTGCTGCATATGAATTTTCTTAGTGTATTTAAGTCCTTCCTTAATTTGACTTTATTGGTTTCTTCTTTTGATCATTTTCAAACATTTTGTGAAATATTTCAGACATACAAAAAGGCAAAGGATAATATAGTAAGCACTTATGTTTATACTACCCAGATAAAGAAATAAAACATTGCCAAAAAGCCTGTAGTGTATCCCTTACCATCACATCCACCTCTCACTCTCAGTCACTGGCTTTTTAAATATTATATTTCATTTTTAAAAAGCAATTTCACTTGAGATACTAAAAGCAAGTGTCCTAATAAATGTTAAAGACGAAAATATTTTATAATATTATTTGCCTTTTCTTTAATTTGAGAATACATCTTCCCAGAAGAGGCTAGAATTCCCAGATTTGTCCCAAAAATTTAAGGTATCTTAAGAAATTTTCTACATGTGGCAGTGAAAATGACTATTTTGATGACCAAATAGAGGAGGTAGACTGAGTCTTGTCCTAATCCAGCTGTCACCAGAAGGGTCTCAAAGGTCAATGTTTTGACTTTGCCCCTCTGTGGATTTTTTCCATTAAAAACTTCTGCTTAGGGAAGCTGATGTGGCTCAGTGGTTGAGTGCTGGCTTCCCACATACAAGGTCCCTGGTGCAACCCCCAGCCCCCTGTACCTCAAAAAAAAAAAAAAATTTACAAAAACTGCTGCTTACAAGCAGTGGCCGTAGGTTACAGCTGGGTCCTGCAGCTGGTCCTTTTATTCATAACTCTCTTGCATGTGGAGGTTTTAGTCCTCCTTTTACTTTCCCTCTTATTATCTCATTATTGTTAGTTTTTTTCTTAACCCATTCATCTTATCTGAGTGCTTTTTACTTCTGTTAAAGAGGACTTTGTTCTGAAGAATAATCTTAGGCCTAACTGTCCCTTTCTTCGTTAGAAGGGGTCTGGAGATTTACAATTTTGATTTTGACGTTGTGATCATTACAATTAAAATACATCTTATCTAGTGGTAAAATGTCTTCTATCTAGGGAATAAAGGGTTGAACCTATCATGAAGGAAGGCTTGCTATAGAATACTTACTGTCATAATGTGGTAAATTTTGCTTTGCTCTGCTTATTTAGCTACTGGAAGCTCATTCTGGCCTTAACTGCCTGGTCAAATTGTAGTGGCCTTACTTTTGGAAGACTTGACCTGTATTTCAGTGGATTTGCCAGCTCTTGGAGAACCTTTGGTGATTCCTTCTGAGGTTTGCATGCTTTGACTTCCTTCATGCAAGTGTTTTTGGCCACTGAGTAGATGTGTATTTTGCATTGTGTATTTACTAATCTAAATATTGGCTGTCATGTTGTACCATCTCTCTGACCATAGCCCTTACGCACCCATGGCACTGTATTTGCACAGTTTATAGTGTGAACACTTCTGATGGAGTGTTTGAAAACTCTCAGGCCCGCTATTAACTGCCGTAACTTGACTATTTTTCATGTATATAGATAGATAGATTTTCCACAGAATATGCTCATTCTGGATTTTTTTGAGGGCAAGGTGGAGAGCTGGAATTGAGAAGACTGAGTGGTTAAAATACTATAATTGAGGTATAAATAAGGGTATTGAGAAGAGGCAGAGATTAATTCTTACTCCAGATACTCAAGAAGATTTCTTGGTGGAATTTTTGTTTGAGCAGAAATTTGAATGTATATAGGAAGGGAAAAGGCTTGGTAGGAGGGCTTTGAGGTGGAGGATATTCATGTTTATGACTTGCATAAATAAGAACTTGAAAGCTTAGAAGTGCCTGGAGTGTTTGGTGCTAATTGAAGCAGTGAATGCACTAAGGAATAGTTTGAGGCAGAGTCAGAGAAGAAGTTTGATGCCAAATCATGGAGGAACATGAATGTGAGACTGAAGAATTGGGGCTTTATTCTTCAGGCCTGTGATTTTCAAACCAGCAGAAGGAGGGGAAAAGGACATGGGATTCCCCAAATTATTGCAGCAGTGAGCCACTATGACTAGTGGGAGTAGCATATTCCTCAGCTAGGCTGGGGTGCAATTAGGGCAGTTACTCCTGCTCTGGGTAATGGAAAACCAGTAAAGTTTTTTTGAAATCTTCATGATCTGGCCTTCATTGGTTTTGGGGAAGATAATTAACAGCAGGAAAATGTTGGATTGAATAAAAAATAAATAGGGGTTAATTTTAAGGTGGTGGGTGGGTGGGTGAAGGTACTACAATAGTTCAAACAAGTAATTAGGTTCTAAACCAAAGCAGTGACAGTGAAGTTGGAAAAAGAAAGAATATGTACTCATTTTAAGATTTTAGTTCTGTTATCTTAATATATTTGTGAGCAACTATGGAAGCGTCAAATAATCCCAGTGGTGCTACTCCCAAGTTTTTCCTAAAGCAGCCCCTAATATGGTGGTCATCTGATGTGCTAACGACGTACCATAGTAGTGTAAATTTTTATAAAACAAACTTTGCATGAAAAAATGTTGGGTTTAGAAATGAGCTCTATTAATCGCTGTGTTTCCTTTGAGGCCTCTCTTTCAGTATTTTATAACTTTGCTCCTAAATTACTCTGTGTTAAAGCCTGCCAACCTACCAAATCATGTGCATTTTTTCATTTATGTAACGACTGCAGGTACAGGTAGCCTAACCTGGCACTTTTAAAAATGGTGTCATAAATGTCAAAAAGCAGTCTTTTCTCAGAAACTGAGGCTGGAGAAAAAGGAGCATTAAAATTTTTCCAAGGACTGGATTTAGTATCTGATTTCATAAGATTGAATGGCTGTGGATTGTTAATGTTTAGAAATGATTTTCTTCAACCCATATACTTTACTGCCTGGCATTTTTGGTCTAGATAAGTCTATCCTGATGCATTCATTTGTTCATATCACAATGGAATTTCATTGTCAAAAACGATTTTCAAAGCAAAATATTTTTAAAAGGCTTATTTTTTTGTTTTTAATATATCGTACAAATAATAGTTTTAATATACACATGACTCATCTTGGGACGTGACATACGAGAAAAAATTTGCAGACTAAGTCTTTACAACATGGGATGAGATGCAAATCTCATAGCTTGGAGAGACTTCAGTCTTTCTCAGAGGGACTATAAAATTTGACCCTCATTTTAAGAAGTCATAAATCTCTTATTAAACAGGATTACCAATCTCAGCAGCATTACAACTATAGTTTTGATGCATATATTGTAAAACTATCTGTTTGAGTTGAGGTAGTCTAGTTTTTTTCTCATATGTGATAGATTAGTATGAATGTTAAATATGTTCCTGTTACATATGTTACTGGAAAGTGTGAGGGAACTGAATTTTGTCAGTTGAATCATTTTAATTGAGCAAAGAAGATTCTGTAGTGAATTCTATTGTAGTATAATTAATCTGATTATTTTAGAGCAAGACAATTGTTCAGTATTTATCCCCCCTCACCCACCCTGCCTCCATGAACTCATGCCTTAAAAATATATATTTTTTTGTCATCACCTTAAACTAAGAAATCAGTATTAAAAATGTTCACCTTCCAGAGCACACTGATTTTTGCCATCTGGCAGATGATAAAACTTAGTAATTATTTGTGTGAGGGGACTTGCTTCTAATTTATCTTAGTTTTCTATAGACTACAAGTTGTTTGGGTCTAGAACAGGGTTCAGCAAACTTTTTCTTAAAGGGCCAGATAGTAAATATATTAGACTTTGGGGACCATATGGTCTTGGTTGCAACTACTCAACTCTGCTGTTGTAGGGCTAAAGCAACCATAGGCAATCAGTAAATGAATGAGTGTGGATATGTTCCAATAAAACTTAAGTTATAAAGCAGGCAGCAGGCCGAGGTTTGCTGATCCCTGGTTTAGAATTTTCTCCCACTTAAGCCAATTATTTGGATATCTGAAACAACAGAAAAAAGAATGTGGTGAGGTGCCAGTGATATGATTTCATAAATAATTCCTGCAGTTTAGGCAGCTATGACTTGCAGAAACCATTATTTTTAAGTTATTTTGTATTGCCTTTATTTGTATAATCATAAGCAGAAATCTTTTCTTCCATCTTCCTCTCCATCCTGTTCTGCCTTCTATTTTGAATGCCCATCATGTACCAAATGTTAGGCAAAGTGCTAGGGATAAGTGAGGTGAACAGGCCCCTGCTCTCATAGAGCGGATGAGTAAGGTCACAGGCAAAAGTCAGTAAAGAAACAAAAGTAATTATAGATAGTGATAAACACTATGGATATTATCGAGCATGGTGCTGAAATAAAGAATAACAAGGATTAGCAGGGTCTTCTTTATTTAGAGTGTTGGGGGGAGCCTCTCTAAGGAGGTGAAGTTAAAGCTAAGACCTGAAGTTGAGAAGGATCTAGTAACGCAGAGAACTTACAAGGTTCAGGGTCACACTTCTTGGTAGACAATTATGCAAAGAAGGAAGAGCTTCGTATTGTTTTGAGTACAAAATACTTTCCAATGCTATCATCTTATAGAATCTGCAAATGAATCAAATGAGAAAAATAGTTTAGGAAACTCTTCATTGACTATTTATGGCAAGATGTGGGTAAATGGAAAACAATACTCAAATATATCATCTGTCACTATTTTACTTGTGGATCTGGACTATCTAACTTTGTTTCCCAAGACTCCCAAATCTTCTTTAATCAGTAGCCACTAAACACCAGGCCTAGTTCTCCATTTTGGACTAAGCATCACTAAATTTCCTACATGGAGAGATTAGATTACCCTTGTTGCCTGTGCTGCTTAACTTTATTGCTGGGAAGTTTCTCCTGGCCCTGGAGAAACATCAGGCTAAGTTCAGAATTTGGGGACCCAGAAAAGAATGATTGCTGCATCCTAAAATATTGGCTGTCTTTTTTTTATTCTTTTGTTTTACCCTGAAAATATGTCCAGTTGATGGAAGTTTATTAACTAATGAAAGTAGCAAAACAAACAAGTTCACCATTTTTTTAACCACTTGCCTTAATTAAACTAGAAAAAGTACTGTTTCCTATAAGAGTTTAACTTAGAGTTTATGGTTGAGAGTAATCTGAATGAGTCTTTGAAGTGTTTCCACTTGACTTACTGTGATGATGACTTTTATTACAGTTTTCCAAGCTTTTTTACTGTAAGTTTTTACTGTAAGTTCTTACAACGAATTAATTTTTTTATTCCGAGAAACTTAGACAGTCATTACCCCCTTCCCCCGAATGTAAATATTGTCATGGCTAAACTATTTCAAGTTTTCATTGCGAATCTTAAAAGCTATTTTATAAGATTTTTTTCCCTCTCCTTTTACCTTCTTTTTCAGGCAAGACTCAAAAATAGTGAGAACAAATGGAAAGTTTTTGTCTTCTTGTTAATATATGCACATACATTCTGAGTACACATAGAAGCACTGGCTGCCAGAATAATGGTTTGGGCTTTGTGGCCTGTTGTTTAGAACCTTTGGGATGTGTGAGGTTTGTTAAGCATCCCGTATTCATTTTGCATTTGTAAAGCTGAAA
This sequence comes from Chaetophractus vellerosus, assembly GCA_004027955.1. Taxonomy (NCBI): domain Eukaryota; kingdom Metazoa; phylum Chordata; class Mammalia; order Cingulata; family Chlamyphoridae; genus Chaetophractus; species Chaetophractus vellerosus. Next base: position 8,583 of record PVKH010019066.1, read on the forward strand.
CCTGTATGTCCTGCTCCTGAAAGAACATGCTGTAGCGGACTGCCCTCTGCTGGCCAGCCCATCGTTTTTCTCTGCCAACTCTAACCAGTGTGAGAGGGAGGGGTTCTCAAGAGGGCTTGCTCTAGTGGTTGGGCTCTGGGATTTTGGCTGACCTGCCATTGTCAGGTTACAAACTGGTTAGGTCAAGCCTTAGGGAATATTCACAAATAGGCTTGTACTATGGCAGGTGCCCTGCAGCTTTTTCTTATCTGAGCACTTACAGTGCTCTTTGCTTGACTGGCTGCTAATACTTTGGTGGAAGGTGAGGAGGTAGGTGTGGACTAAGCATATGAACTGAGTGAAGCTTTTGTGTTTTCATCTGCTGTCTTTGGCAGCTTGGTATAGTACCCAAATAAAATCGTTTAAATTTACTTGATAGGTGGTGGCTGACAGATGCACAAAATGAATATAAATTGGATATGTGTGGTAGCATTTTGAATCTTTGTACAGGAAGAGCATGTTCTACTTGAAGTGACCATCCTGCAGAAGCGTTGACGTAGATGAAATCACCATTTTGGCTTGGTTTGGGGTGTTAATTTTTATTGTTATTGGGTTTTTGTTTGTTTTTGTTTTGTTTGTCATTGTTTGTTTGTTTTTTTTTTCATTTTTATTTTGTCCCAACATTTTCCTTTATAGTCCACCATTAGATATTGATCAGTTGAAGCTCATTTTAAGACTCGTTGGAACCCCAGGGGCTGAGCTTTTGAAGAAAATCTCCTCAGAGTCTGTGAGTTGATGCTTTGATTGTAATTATCTGCCCTCTTGGGAGCCTGAGTTTCCCTCTGCCTCTGCCTTCCATCAATCTGTACCTGGATATGTTTGTAAGCACACATGCCCTGTGTGTGCTGACTTTTGGAATGGGGCGTGAATGTGTATGTGTGCATGTGTGTGAGAGAAAGAGATTGCGTGAGAGTGAGGCAGATCTGTTTCTCACTTTATATGGCTATATACTTAGACCATGGGAGCTTCCAATGGGCAATAGTATCCCAGTAAAACAACAAGATTTGAGATTCTAATTCATTCCTAGAGATTAATGGGAAATTTCCATCTCCATTCTCAAGCCCTGACTTCATCTTTCTTAGAAGTTTCACAAATACTCAAGAGCTTTTTCACTTTTTGGGTAATATTTTGTTCTCAGAGCATGAGTGTCATCATATATTAGTCTAACTTCATCACTAAAAGAATAAATATGCATTGCCTGCATGCTGTTGCCCTTTTCCAAAAGTTATTTGCTTTTTATGATTTTAAAATGGACATCTCATATCCTGTGTAAGGTGTCTATTATCAACAAACACGTGGGATACCCCATCCCCAGACCACTCAGAAAACACCCCTGGTCCTGACACCACAGAGCCACAGGAATATGGTTGTAAACCCTTCCTCCCATAGCCTTCTTTGTGATTATAAGTTGAATAACTTGAGAAAAAGCTTTGAATCTAGTGTTTTCCTGCCTCTCAGCGGGGATTTAGAGAGAAGCCATGGGAATGTGACCCTGGCTTACTTTGGCTGTGTTTTCCTGGTCATTTTCTTGGGCCAGACATATCAGAGAAGCCATGAAAGCCCAGTTTTTCTCCTTTCCCCTCTATCCTGCCATAATCCATGGCTGCCACCATGCAGTTGGATAAAAAGAAAACAGCTGAGTTGCCAAGCTCTAGTTATGCCTTCCTGGATTCTTCTCCCAGCCCTTCTGACTAAAGGGGCCCTTTTGCCCAGTAGGAACACTGCTGAGTAGCTGCAAGCAGGTATGAGCAGGTGAGTTTGAACTGTCATCTCCCTGACAAAATAAAGAATGCCATCATCTAGTATGTCTGGTACTTTCCTTAAAAGGACAACAAAACCCAGTGAATTTCTGAATTTCCACTCTGAGGGATGTAAATGGGTAAACGGGCCATATTTTATTTTGTTTCATTTATTTATCTGAGAAGAGGAAGCAAAAGCACAGAAAGGCCGTGACCTACCCAAGTCATGCAGTGAGTCACTTTGCAAAGCTGAGTGTAGATCCCAGATGTTCTGATAGCATGATCTAAACTATAATCTCAAGTGATTGCAACCTATTTTGAAAGTCATTGTTGCAGTTATAGACATTGACAGTTATATGTCAGCCTGTAAGAGTGTTTTCTTATGCTTTATGAACTACAGGAAGCTGGGTTGGAGTGAATTGAAGAAGATGTAAGATGATGCTTAGAGAGGACAGTTATTTTTTTTAATGCGTTAGGTTAGAAAGATTATGGAGAGGAGGGGAGAGGTTGGGCAGGAATGCAGTTAATTAATAAATAGTACTAATAAGACTGAGATAGCAAATTCATTCCCTGTCTGGGAATGACTATGAGCAGCTCTTTCTCAATCCCTTCCCACCCTACCCTACCCCAGCTACTTGTCCTATAGATATGTGCTGTTAGTCACAAGAAGTTCTAAAAGAAAATGTATGGTGAAATAGTATTTATCATTCTTCTATCATTTATATTTAAAAAAGAATCAACACTGAGCGTATGACCTAGCAATGGGACGTTTTTGTCTTATGTGAAATGGGTACATCATACCTCTTGATGACTTAGCATAGAGTTTCACAGTGAGATTGAGTCTAGAATACAGAACTTAGATAATATTGTATTGAGTATAGGAATAAGAAATGTTTTCTTTTGTACATAATCCGGTCGAGTAGATAAAAAAGTAGTTTAAACATTTAAAAGAGTAGACAAGATTAATTGAATGTTAATGACACTGCCCTGTACCTACCTTAAATAGAAGCACATGATGTGTGGAGCGCATAATGAAAAAGCAAAGCCAGGTGAGTGAAATTGTTCAGAGATTTTGAAAATTGAAGAAAAAATGCATTAATGTCAGTGTAGTAAACAGAGAAGGCCAATAGCAGTTTTCATTACTCCTGAAAGTAGTGAAGTAGCAATGCCAGGTCTTATGTAAAAATGCAGTCAATAAATAGGGGATTCTGAGTAAGAGAATGTGGTAGCAGATGAGCTTATTGAGAGCGAATTAGGATGTACCCTAAGAAAGGGGATAAGTAAGTCATGATGGAGGTTTTTTGGTTGGTGACCCAGTACTTAGAGTAATCAATGAAAGATGAAAAAAATCTTAAGAAAGCATAGACACTTTCACTGACTCTCACATTTTTCTCTAGGAATGTATTCTCCCTAACCTCCTGAGAAGAAGGGGATATAATAACCCTTTTGACTAAAGGAGACAAAAATAGAAAATGTACAGGCCAAGTGTTCTCAGAAAGGAAGGTGCAATGGCAGGATTTTAGCATTTTAAAATCCAACTGGTATTAGTATTCTGCTATTGCCTGGGTTACTTAGTCACACCTTTCGTTATTTCTTTTGGCATGCAAAGTACTGTTTGATATGCAATATGTTTAAAGGTAAATCTAAACTTTGTTGTGAAAATGTTAAAAGAACTTTATGCCACTTTTTTTTTTCCTAAGGAGGTACCGGGGATTGAACCCAGAACCTCATACATGCAAAGCAGGTGCTTATCCATGGAGCTACATCTACTCCACTGTGCTCCCTTTTGAATTTGTGGGGATCATCCTTTGGGCTTAGGGAGCATGAAAGGCAGGGCAGAGCATGTGGCCCATCTCTTCCTGACAGCCTTAAATATGCATTTGCAGTAACCTAACCACTAGGAAGTTTGAGTTCAAGAGGATGAGCAAAAGTGAAAGACTATTGAGGGAAACTACAAAGAAGGGAAATTACTTCACCATAGTGCTTGCTGAAGGAGGGAACTGAATTAATAGTTAATAAAAAAGGGAATAGAAAAGTGGTTTATTGAGAATTTTTTTAATTCCCATCACTTCTGGTTTTAGTAGGAACACGTGATAAACCAACAGTTCACATACTGTTTGGGGGAGAACATTGTGTTAACATTGATGGGACAGTTAAAAGATAAGTTTGGAGTTTGACTTACATATGTGCTTGTACATATGGAAGACTTCATAGTTATGCTCTTGACAGATAATTGCAAGTGTTTTGCAAACTTCTTCAAAGGTGTTTGTTAAGTGAAGATAGTCTGTTCACCTGTTAAAGAGACTTGTGGAGGAAATCATTGTGGCATGCTATAAAACTGTCAGCAGCCTGTGACTTCTATTTTGTCTTTCCATTAGATTCCTAACTTCCCCCCATCTCCCCCTCCTTCATTTACTGATCTATGTTTGGGGCATGCATTTTATATGTACTGCTACTAATGTCTTTGCAACTTGTCTCTGCATATCAACACACCCACCTCTGTTGTTACATTGGAGGGGTGGTTTCTTGGAGAATCACCAGTACCTGGGCCACAAGAGTTTAGTCTTTTCCTTGAATTAATATATTGGATATTTTAATTTGTCCAAAATTGTGTCAGCGTTTTCTGAATCATCTACGTTTGCTCCACAGACGCACAGCTTTTGGCCATTGGTGTTTGAAAACAGTTCTCTGGCTGGCATCCTGGATGAAGGGGCAGTCTATTTTCAGGGAGCTTAACATATTTAACATTGAAGATGATGCTAAAACCAAAGAAAATGAATTTTTTTAATCTGTATGGCCAGTCATTGGCTACATGCCTAATAATTTGTGCCATTCACAGAAGTGTTGCTTTAAATGCAGCCTTGGGCTCTGGCCTGGGGTGGGTGGGGTGGATGGGGAGAAGGGTTTTTTGTTTGTTTGGGGATGTCTTTTTGGCCTTTATTAAAACTTGAGTTGAAAGTTATCTTTTGCACTGTATGTTTAACAATGCCCTTGACTAGGCATCTAAGATATTAACCAACTTCAGCAGATTATGCGTCTGACGGGGACACCCCCTGCTTATCTCATTAACAGGATGCCAAGCCATGAGGTGAGAACAAATAGACTGTACAGGAGTGTCCAATTCAGAAGGCCACATTCTCATTTTATTGCCATTGTATAACCGACACAGTGTTAAATGTCACCGAATGCTTGCATGTGCCTTGAGGGCTACTAAAGCAATGACCGTGTGCTATTGCAAGGTGCTGACATTTGGGATAAAATGTCACCCAATCCTATGGATTGAGAATATAACTTTTAGGCTTGTAAATAGAAAATGATGTTACTTTTATATTTGGTTTTATGAATTTAGTGCTTAAGAAGCTGTTTGTTTCTTCCTAGGTACTATACCTGCAGTTAGGGTATGCTCCCATCTGATGAACTTCTGCTGAAGGTGTAGTTAACTGAAAGCCATTAGCATGCTTTTCTATTCATACATTTTTTTTAATGACCAAAATAGGATTCTTCATTAAAAAAAAACAACTATAAAATAACCAACACTAATAAGCACTATATTTCCAAGAAAATACACCAGTAATATTCAATAAATAGGAACACTTAGCTAAGGTTAGGTGCCTTCGTTTCCAACTCTTAACTACTTAACCTAACTCTAGTTTTATCACCAGAGATGATTGGGGCACTTCTTTCTAAGTCACCCTTTATCTTTTGGGACTTCATACTAGGCTGGCAAACAGAGGCCTTTCCCAGCAGACTTTTTTTCTACTTGAGCTATATTCAGGTAGTCTTTTTAAAATTTATCTTTATTAGAGGGATGGCTGTTCTCTGGATGAGACATGCCTTTCTTACCTTTGTTTTCCCTTCATCCTTTTGTCTAGGTACTCAAGTTGAAAGAGATTACAGCCATGTGTACATTCAATTACTAGAACTTCCTCTTCAAATGAGAAAGATTCTCAGTTGCTTTTTAAAGAGAACCTCTCCCACTCATTCCATATACAGTGACTAAGAAGGTGAAGTTGCCCCTAGCAACCAGAACTTTTTCTAACTTCATGTGTGTGTATGTGTATATACGTATACATACATTCATATCTTTACTATTGAGTTGTATTGAAACAGGAATTTTAAGGAGGTTAAGATAGATTCAGAGAAATTTGATCTCAACTACTCAGGTGGACTGATAGTATGATTTATTCTTTGAAACATGGAAGGTCATAGATTCAGTTTAATAGCTAACTAGTATCTGAAGCACATATTTAAGTTATGTTTCTATTTATATGATTATTCTCAAAACCAATTTTGTTTTTAAGACTTTTTGCCTTGATTAGAGCTATCAGTCCTTGAAAATATTTGGCGCCTTCAGTACCGTAGAATGAAATTCAGAAATTGAAGTTGAAACATCCTTGGGAAACGAATGCACTTTCCTTTCTAAAGGCAACAGTAATAGCAGCTAATGTTTATTGAGCTTTCACTCTGAGCCAAGTACTCTGATCCTTACTCCAACTCCGAGAGGTAGGCACCATTCTTAACCTCATTTTACAGATAAGGAACCCAAGAGTTAGAAGAGTAAACTTGCCCAAAATGATTAAATCAAGATTTAAACT
>PVKH010019067.1:0-14956 GCA_004027955.1 Chaetophractus vellerosus
ATGTTATGCTCAGACCTCCGTGCAGGGATGTGGCATTACACGTAGATGTTATGCTCAGAACTCCGTGCAGGGATGTGGCATTACATGTAGATGTTATGCACAGACCTCCGTGCAGGGATGTGGCATTACACGTAGATGTTATGCTCAGACCTCCGTGCAGGGATGTGGCATTACACGTAGATGTTGGGCTCAGACCTCCGTGCAGGGATGTGGCATTACACGTTAGCTCTGCAGCGCCACAGTGAGCATGCAGACAGGTTGCTCCAAGCTCCTGGGCATGGCTGGTGTCAGCTCCAGTTTCTAGAGGAGCATCTCATGTTCATCCATTTACAAAAACAACCTAGATCTGAACTTAGATCTAAGATCAGAAAGTGGGCAAGACTGAGGTTTGGTAGGGTTACTCTTTAATAGATACACTATCTTTTTGAAGTTACCATGTTTTTATGATCTTTTCCATTTATTATTTTTCATAGAACCCTAGTGAGACAGGCTGCTTTTTCAATGAGCTGCTTAGGAGAAATTTGCTATTGACTTATTTGCTTAGTCAGTTATCTTGCTTAGTCAGTTGACTAAGTCACTTATCTTGCTAAATTAGGGGATAGGATGGAAAGAGTGCTTTGAACTCCGTCTCTCCTCATACCCACTGGATCCTCGGTAACGACACTCAGGTTTTGCTGACCTGCTCCCTGACTGCTGCCGAGGGTGAAGAGCACAACAAATGGCCCCTCAATGGGAGCAGCACCCCGGCAGGCCGTGCGCCTTACTTCGCTCCTGAGGACAAGGACATGGCGGTGAGCGTGATGAGTGGTGACCCTGTGCTTCTCTCCCATGTACACGCAGCAACTGCTTACGACTGCCCCATAGTCTACTCGGTTCCTTTACTTGGGCTCCCGAAAGTCATTCAGGGTTAGAGACGTAGCTCTGCCTCTTCTTCCTTTCTGTGTGTCTGTCCTCTTTGCCACTGTGCTTCCTGCAAGCCCTGGTGGCCGAATGCTCTTCTAATGACACCGTCACACCATGATGTGTGAAGCTGGAGGCTTCAAAGCAGCACAGCCCCCTGCATAAGGCAGACTTAGGATGTAGTGTTCCATTTCACTCTGTCGGGTATTATTCCAGCCGACAGTGTACTAACAGGCTACGGCAATTTAGACCCTGCATTACTAAAGAAAACCTGTAGTTTTGATTGAGTTTCAAAGGGGAATATTAGGAAATTATCAAGGTTAGGGTCATCAACTTTATTCAAACCAAAGAATGCAGTGATGTCATATTGAAAACTATGCAAACACATGGTGGCACTAATGGGTCCATTATATTGTCAGAGTCCCAGAGTGAGAACTTTCTACAAATTCAGAAGTGCCTGAACCACTAGGAGATAAATGTTCTCCAATGGGAGAGCGGCCATTTCATGCTAAATCAGCCGCTAAAGTCTGATGCCCAGTACTGAAACTGAAACAACATCTCCGCCTCACCTCAGGGTGAGTGTTCCTGTAGGCAAAGGGCTCTGGATTTCAGAAGACAGAGGCCTGTTAAGATCACGGAAACCGCTTCCAGCCCAGCTTTGCTGCTGGCCTTTAGCAGGCAGCCGATGCAAAGGGGGTGAGAGGAGGCGAGGAGCCAATGGGGGCCTAGCTGGGGGCAGGGGGCTCCGTTGCTGGGCCCTCTTGGTCAGAGTCCCACAGATGGGGGGGGGGGCAGACTGAGGGCTGTGATGCCCACAGGCCCTGGCCAAACCTCTTCTGGCCTCTGTGCCTGGGGCAGCAGAGCAGGTGAGTTTTGCTGCCTCCAGGTCAGGGACAGGTGCCTCTCTCTCCAGCTGATTTTAAGTCATGTAAAGAGCTGGTAGCGACGCTCGTTTTTGTCTGCAGTGCATTTTGTGAGTTCTGGCATGGCGCACCCCGAGAGAGAGGAGCCTGCTCTCAGTGGCTCTGTGGGGCTCAGGGAATTAGCACCTGGACACGTGAGCTGGGCCTAAGAAAGTAAACTGAGGCTCAGCACGTCCATTTTCAGGAACCATAGGTTCACGTTTGCCTCCAGGTAGGTTCCGTCCTTCAAGGAAGCGTTTTTTTAAGTATGTTGACTGATTTCTACAACATGTTCTTGAAAACACTTTCACTCTTACCCTTCTGGATCGTGGAAGAGGGAGACGTGGGCAGCAGGGCCCCAAAGCCTGTAAGGAAAAAGCAGCCCCATATCCGACCCAGGTGGTCGAGGGGGGCCGTCTGCAAGAGGTGGGCACCGGCGGTGGGACAATCACTGTGGACTTGTATCTGCGGCTTTGGTATTAGTGACTTTTTAAACCTAAAGTTGATTTGTTCCTGCCCAAGTGGACTTTGTTAGGGAACTTATAGTTTTTTTTGTTTTTTTTTTTTTACTATACTGAAATCTGATATTATTATTGGAGCTGGTTTACATTTTACCACTGGCAACTGTAAGGTTTCCCTGGCGCTTTCCTGGAGCCTAATTTATTGACAAGCCTCTGGGCTGCTGCAAGGAGAAGCATCCTTCCCCCTGAGGAAGTGCAGCCAGGATGGTGCCGGGGAATGTGGCGGTTTGCTCTCTTAAGACACATTTAGGGAACTGAGAGGAGGAGAGAGGCACAAACCGCCCCCAAGTGCCTTGAGGACTCAGCCGCAAGGGAAGGGGCCGGAAGGCTGCTGTGCCGAGAGCAGCCAGGCATCGCCCGGCTGAGCCACCCCTGGGAAGAGCAGGTTCTCAGAGGGCCAACTGCTTGAGCTTCCTGCCTTCCTGATATTCCAGAGAGGGTCAGCCCTGAGGGACGGGGCCCAGAGCCCTCAAGCTGCATTAAGCAACAGCGGAGGGAGGAGAGAAAGAGAGAAGGGGGGAGAGAGGGAGAGAGAGGAGAGAAAGCAAGGCCATTTCTGACCTGAAGTGGTGCTGGGCATGGGAACGAGAGCCAGGGACACACCGGCCCCTGGGGCCCCTGGGGCTCTGAACAACAGTGCACACAGGCTCAGTTGTGCAGCCTGAGGGCATATGGGCAGCCAGGCCAGGAGAACTTGCGGGAGGAAGAAACTGTGAAGGCAGATTAGTTCGATGCCTCCACAACATGTGAGGGCGGGCTGGAGGGGCACCGGAAGGACGGCCCGGACAGAGGCGGGCCAGCAAGCACTGCTCTCTAACGGGAGAGCTCCAGTCGTGCATCCACAGAAAGCAGTAAGGAAATCGAGACCGCATCCCCGAACGCTCCCCGAGAAAGAAAGTGCACGTCCACACAATACATGCCTAGTGAGCTCCTGCCAAACAAGAAGTGGGAGCCCTTCTTTGGGGATTGCTGCTTTGCCTGCTGTGCTTTCGTTCTCTGCCCAGAAACTCTGACTGAGCTGGTTGCTAAGTGTATTCATTGGGGAAATAGCAAATCGTTCAGATGTGACCATTTTACATGGAGACATGCAACTGCCACCCTTGGTCCCATAGATATTTTACTGGGCGGCCCCATGGTGTAGGGGACCGAGCCTGGATGTGGACGTCACAGGACCCAGGTAGAGGCCCTGCTCTGCCACTCACGAGACGTGTGGCTTTGAGAAAGTCATTTAACTATTCCCCACATGTGAAAAGGAAAAGGATGCCAGGGTATCTTTTTTAAGCGTCAAACTACATATATCAACTATTAAATCATCATCATCAAACTGTGGGCTTAAACTTGCCCAAATTCCAACAATGCTGTCTCTGTGCTACCGGGAAATATCAAGAACACAGAGCACATCCTTACTCAGAATCCACACTCCTCAAACCTTAGGTGTGAAAAGAATCTAAAAAGTCTAGCAATGTCTGTTACCTGTTGTGACGTAAAGCTAAACGACCAGCACATTTCTCTTGATGTTCCAGTCATATGGCACCACAGAAAGTCCCAGAACAGATCAAGTGTGGCTGTGGCATCTCCGCGCTAACACTCGATCGTTACTGATGAAGCTGGAGCACGCTTTGCATACTTGAAAAATCATTTACTAAGTAAACAAACTAACAAACAAGCACCACTTTCCACCACGTTTTCTAGTAAGTTGCTCAGTTGAGAACAAAAGTCCCCTTTGGTGCAGCGAGCAGCACCCACGAGGGGTAGAAAATTTGAATGAGAAAATGTGGCACCTTATTATTATTATTATTTTCTGACTTTCATTTATGCTTTGAAACTTGGGAGTCAATTACAAACCACTTAGGAGCACTTATTCCCTTCTCTTTTTTTTTTTTCTTCCAATGTATTCTCTCTCTTGTTCTCCTTGACTCTAGGCAGGTATTGGAACTCAGATCACATCAACAAATACCAAATTCCTATCACATCAAGGCACTTTCAAGGAGTGCAAAAAATTATACAACATGGTTTCTTCCTGGAAAAGTTTATAGCCTTGTTTGGGGAGGCAAATTATATTACATGAAAAGGTAAAGATTTAAAGAAGGGCTCAAGTAAATCGTAGAGGAATTGTTACATAACATGGGCACTTGATTGCTAAAAGAAAGCTGTAATTCTAATTACTACGTGGACTTGGAAAAGAGAAATCCACAAATATTCCAGGCAGGATTGAGGCAGAGGACAGGGAAAAAATGAGCTATGTGAAAAGTACACTCTTGATCCACTGACAGTCAAGAGAAGAAGAACTGAGCGCCAGGAGGCCTGAGAGAGGTGAGATGAACAAGGGTGGGGCCGTCTTTGACTTTTGACCAATTCGGTAACAAGGGAGGAGAAACGTGCCTCCTTGGGCAAGGCCCGCCCGACCAAGCCTGAGGAGAGAGACTGAGGCCCGGCCGGGCGTCCGCAGGAGGCGGGGACAGGGAGCTGCCCCCTCAGGCGGGCCTATTAGGGGCGGGGCGAGGGCGGGTGCCGAGAGGACAGGGCCAGCGAGGAGGGGCGCCGAGCACTGGGACAACCGGGACAAGTCCAAGAGGCCTCGGAGAAGGGCTCTGTTTGTTTTTAAACAGATGCAGCATCTACAAACAAGAAAAGTCATCTCTACGTGGAGGTGACCGATCGTGGTCCTCGAACTGGTCCTGTTGTCCCCAGGAGACGTCGGCAAGTCTGCGGCACTTGTGGTTGTCACGGCCGGGGAGGGGTCGGTGTTGGCTGGACCAGTGGGTAGAGGACAGCGACGTGGGCAAACACCCTCAGCACGCAGGCAGCCCACAGGGAATTACCTGGCCCCGAACGCCAAAGCGCGAAGGCCGAGAAACCTCATCCAGGCGACGCCAGTGGCCACAGAACAGTGTCTTCGAAGTAGACACTGACATTAACACTGCGCACCCACTAGCAATGGCTTTGGGGAAGGAGGCGCACGCCCGTCCCACAGCAGATACTTAAAGGAGCGCATTCGGCTGCGCTGCAACGAAACTCAGGCTGACGAGAGGAACGACAGGCTGAGCTCAGCCTTTTCCAGAAAGAATTCGGATGTACCGAGTGGAAAATCGCCTCAAAGAGAAGGTGGAAAGAAGGGGCAACTTCATTAAGCTCAGCTACTCGTCTGCTCTCCTCCTCCTCTTTCTACCGTGGACTGAAGTCGGACCCATTTAATCACGACAAAACGTACCGAGGGGTCTGCGGCCCTCGGAAGTAATTATTGGACGTTCCTCAGAAAAGAAGATACTGCTCGCCTTTACTCGTAACGTTTGATCTTTAAACTGGCATCACACGCTGCCCTGGGGGTCCGAGGAGAAGCCACTCACGCCGAGCAGCTGCTGCCAGGGCAGGCATTCCACAGCCGGGCGCGGGAGCCGCCAGCCCAGCTTCCCTCCCGGGGCGGCGCTCCGTGGAACTCCAGAGCGTAACGCGTCCTTGATCCTAATCAGACCTAACGAACAGACTTCAGTTCCGTGCCTACCGCTTGCTTCCGCAGGACACTACAAATTCCAAAAAGAAAAGAAAACGGCAGCACTAAACATTTCTCATTTCCTCAAGTCATTTAGTGACGATGGGAATTGTCTAGAAGCCTCTTAAAAGAGAGATAGTGGTAAAAAAAAAATCAACTGGAGAATTACAAATTGCATAAGGATTTAGTATAACGTACTTGGACATAAGAAATCTTAACTTTCCTTTGCTTAATTCATTTAATTCATTGAGAAGTTCAAGCTAAAATAGCTATCTAAAGATTTAATGTAGCAAATTTTAACTGGGAACTAATTTGTTTTTTTTTAAAGATTTATTTATTTATATATCCCCCCTTGCTGCTTGTGCTCGCTGTGTTCATTTGCTTTGCGTTCCCTGTGTCTGCTTGTCTCCCCCTGCTTCGTCAGCTCACCGTGCGGCTGCTTGCCTTCGCCAAGAGGCCCCGGGAACCGAACCCGGGGCCTCCCATGTGGTAAACCAGAGCCCCACCAATTGAGCCACAGCTGTTTCCCCTAATTTGGATTTTGACTAAGCAGATTCAAATGTATCTTTTAGGTTACTTATAAAAATACTTATTCAGATATACTACAAAGGATAACAATTTTGGGGGGAGTTTTAAAAAATATTTCTGTGAATAATTTAGTTTCAGGAAAAAAGACTCTTACTCTCTTAAAAGGCAGAAATATTTAAGCAATATTGGCCAAAAGTCACACATGTAATTCAAACATTCGTAAGCAGAATTTAAAAAGTTAAATTTTCTGATTTTTTTTCTTTTGGACGCATGGAGCCCCTGGATTTGCGTGTCCAACATTATTCACCTTGAGAAACGTCTTCATATATAAGTACAAATCTATCGACACACATTTGCATTTTACATTTTAGACTCATGTAGCCATGTAGTTTCACCAGCTGTGAAAGTTTGGCCAAATACTGTAACTCACAGCCCTCAGCTAGAAGTCAAGGTGCCCAGTGCGGGGAGTGGGAGACGGAGGTGGGTGGGGCCTTGGCTCCAGCAGCCAAGCAGGGGTGAGGGTCCTCTCAGGGCCACCGCGCCTCCGGACCCCTGGGATTCGGCCAGCGGGCGGGAGCGAGTGCGAGGTGCACACAGCTCACAGAGCCGCCAGGGGAAGGCATCACGTCTGCCGGCCACAGACCAGGCGCGGGCTCCTCCCCGCACGAGGGAACCTGGGAGCGTAGCCCAGCGCCCCCCACCACCTCGTAAACTGGCAGGAGAAAGCCTGAAGCCCCACCTCCAGACGCTCCCAGATTCGTCCCTTTCGGGTTCTCTTCCCGCGGCCTATGCTGACTTGCGGCAGTTCTGGACAAGGCGAGTGCAGGGGGTCACGACGGCCAGCCCGCGTGCGGCAGGCTGAGAGCTGTGCCCACACCCGCGAGGGCCGGCCCTGCTCCCCTTTCCGCCTGGCGATGGCCGCCTTGCCGCCCGCGGCAGCCACGTCCAGCTCCTGGGAGAGACTGAATCTGCGGCACCTGCGTCTTCGTCTTCACGTGGGGAGGAGCCCCTCTCCTCAGGCGACACAGAGTTAGGCCCCTTCACCGGAAAACAGGCACCGGAAGCGTACACCCACGAGGGTTTTCGACAGGGAAGAGGGTTTTCTAGCCACAAAGTTCACAACGTGAAATTTGGTGCAGACACCAGAGCCTGGCCACTGGCCACTGGCCACCGCGGCACGAGCAACAGGGCTGGACGGCGAAAGCGGGCGCGGGGAGCGCAGAGCCTGGAGCGCCCACAGCTCTGGCCCTCGGGCAGGCGCTGGGCCTACGGCGACCCAGGACACAGGGTGAGGGCTCCTGACCGCTCTGTCCTTCACAAACACCCCACTTTGGACAATCGAATTCACTCCTTGAAGACCTTCCTGCTAATTAAGTTTAAGGAAGGAAATGGCTTTTTATTCCGTATATCTCACTTGCTGTAAAAGTCTTTTAACATTTATCACCCCCCTTACCCTAATCTCTTAGGTACTCACATTTGTTACAAGAACAAATTTAACTATGACATCAGAAAGCCAATCGGAAGAAAACGTCAGTATATTGTCTGATGGTGCTTAAAACACAAAACAAAAAAAAAACCCACAAAAATAAAGCATCACATTTTCCCAATGTTATGTTTTCAAGGAATAGTAAAATTGACGCAGCTTGATTTGAGACTCATGAAGATATCCAAGGGCTTTAGCAGATACAAATGATTTGAACTGGTGGTTGCCAGAACAGAAGTTAAATCAGCTGTACTCCTTATTCACAGCTTCTTGGAGAGAGGATATTTCAAGAAAATCAGGTAGAAGGTGCTCAACAGAGGCTCTTGTCTATCTAGTTCCTGATTGTTATTTTGTTTATGCCATCAAAAATTATTATGCACCATAGAATATGTAGCTATTTGAGATTTAAGGATCATTGCAAATGAAATTATGAAGTTTCTCCCTCCTGAAAGCCATAATTTTGCTGTTAACTTCACGTGGATTTTTAACTATCCTTTCCAAAAGCGTCCATAGTCAATTTCTGATAAAAAGTCCTGGGGAATTAACCCACCCACGTAACGTGTTTAAGGCGGCGTAATCAAATCACACAGGCATGGCAGTCTCGCAGGCGGACCCCTGTTTGAGACACGGCCACTCCGTATCGTACGTGGCCCACAGGGTTACGGCAGATCTTACAACCTCTGCCCCCTCCAGCCACCTCTGTGCCAGCGGAGACAAAGACCAGGCCTAAGCACTGAGAAGGGGGCTCAGGCACGGCGGCCTTCTTAAGTTATTCTGACCACGGGACAGTTTTCAAGCAGAGTCTGTACAGATGTGTTGGACGACTGCAGTGATTGGGCGTAAGATATTGAAACCGCTATAGATTAACACACAGGTCAAGGACAGAATACAGGCTTGCGCAGTTCAGCTCTCTGCGCTGTGGAGGGGCCACAGCGAGCGTGTTGGGGACTCTGTTCCCACAATCGGCAGCGTCTCAGGCCCCACAACGAAGCTCACAGCAGCAGGTTAGCCCGCGTGACCTGACCTACGCCACGCTCCACTGTTCAGCAGATCATCACGCCAGGGTTTCCAGGGTTTCCAGTGCACGGACCGCTCTCGTCGGGGTCGCCGATGCCCCCACGTGGAGAGCCGCCACGGCTCAGGCGCTCCCTGACGCCCGCACCCCTCTCCGCCGTGCTCCTCTGCCTTCTCTCCTCTCCGGGCCTGCTCAGCCCCACTGGCCTTCCACCTCGGAGGCCCGTCTTCTCTTTTCTCTCTCGCTCTTTCCACGTCCACTGCCGTGTTCAGTCTCACGGCTCTGGACACCCCTTCTCCCCTGGACACTGCAGTCCCCGCCCTCCTCACGGATCATCCTCGATGCAGCAGCCAGAGACATCCTTTCAGGTGTACGACAGAGCACGCCACAGTCAGCTCAGCACAAGGAGGGGCCCCTCCTGGTGATCCACCAGCCCTTGCGAGCTGCTCTCGGCCTCCCGCCTCTCCCTGCTCTCCGGCCTCAGGGGATTTGCAGAGGCAGGTATAGCCAGAGGTCGCCGTCCCCTCCTTCAGGTTCTCTGAAATTGCAAGGTGCTCTGTCCTCAGTGCACAGTCCCCAGGCCCCCGTGCCCTGCTAGATATTTAGAGCACTCTTAAGTTCTTGCCTACTATATAATTTCTCTTTATGATTATCTTTTAATGCTTCTCTCTCTCCCCACGGGAACATAAGCTCTCTGGGGGCAGGGACCTTTATTTGTTTTGCTCACTGACATGCCCCAAGTGCTCTGAAGGTGCACAAATGGAATCTCGCGAGTGAATGCTCTCTCTAGGGCGACAAGGGCTCAGTCCTGCGCAGGTTAGAGGTGAAGCACGTCCTCTGGTCTGATGCCAGAGCTTGCAGGAAACATAACAGCTTCTTGCGAAACATGATGAAGTGCCAGTTAAAACACTTCAAATTTTAAAAGAGAGTGCAAGGCCAGGTTAAATTTAACATAATCAATTATAAGAAATAGATAGGATAGCAACCAACATTTATAAATGGAAATAATTAAATAATAATTCTAATATAATAGAAATTAAGTATAGCCGAATTCCAATGTTTATATTACAGCTCTATTGGACATAATAATCTCTAAGAAGTAAATAAATGATTGGTTTAGTTATTTAATTTCCATCTAGGCCATAATTCTTTCCGGATAATCAAATTCCTATCTGGGAATTCTTCACATCTTACTGGAATGAATCACAGCAGATAACAATATACCAACTCAATTTTATGAGGGAGAAAAACTCCCGTGCTTAGTCCAACATAGTTTAGTCTTTAGAGCGAAGGGTACTGAACACACAGAGAGAAGCTGGAGGTCAGCGGAACCTGGAAGGGAGAGAAGACACCGCCACGGGCACTGCCATGTGACAGAAAAGCAAGGACCAGAGACGGCCAGTGCCAGAAGACACCAGTTCAGGGAGAAGCGAGCCTTCCAGCCCCTGAAACTGTGAGCCAGCAAATCCCTGTTGTTAAGCCACTGGTTGAATGGTTTTGTTTTACCACCTAGGAAACTAAGACACCTAGAAAAATTTAAATGTGTAATGCATTAAAAAAACACATTTCTCTTTTTAGTTGCATGCAGATATTTGTATTTGAAAGCACTAATAGCCTTAACATTTATCAGCCTTGTTGCCTGTTTCAAGAATGTAAATGAGTGCATAAGGAGTAGAAGAAAGAATTGTTGTCAATCTTACTCCTAATAATAATTTTTCATCATGCTATTAAAGCAGAAAATGTTTTATTTTAGGTGGTTGCTATTTCAGTGACATAATAAAAGTTAAACACAATATATTTTATATACATATATTTGTGTTGGTCTATGGAGTAAATAAATCTTTTACATTGAAATTATGTATTTCTTTGAAATGTAGTTCAAAGTGAAAAAGAAAACTGGACCCGCACGCTTTCTGGAAACACAGCCAGCTCTGCCTTTTATCTTGGAAAACTCAGAACAATTTATGCCTACGTGCCCACACTGATTTACCTCCACGGTTGACAGGGTCATCTTTCCTTGTCCTTAAAGACAAAAGGGAAAGGCAAAGTGAACTTGCTAGAGGATAGAAGCGTTTGGTAATGTGGGAAGGCTGCATGCAAAGCCTGTGTCTTTTAGCAAGCTCTGTCTGCAACATGGAAGGCAGAGAGAACGGACGTTAGCCGTTGTCTTAGTCTGCCAAAGAGCTGCTAGTGCAAAGCACCAGAAATGTGTTGGTTTCTATAAAGGGGATTTATTTGGCATAAAAGCTCATAGTTCCAAAGCTGTGAAATTCCAACTCTACGCACCATAAGCGGTGCTTTCTCACCAAGTCAGCCGCCACGTGGTGAAGCAGGATGGCGGGCGAGCTCTGCAGAGTTTCCCCTTCCCCTACAGAATCTGCCTCTTGGGGTTCAGCCGTGAGCAACCAGGCACAGGGCTTGCCTCTTTCCAGGGCTCCTACATCAGTCGCGGCTGTTCCCAAGCTCAGCTGTAAACTGCCAGGCAGAGAGCAGGGCTCCTCTCCTCTTGAGCTGCGCCGTGGGCCCAGCCCCTTGGGGGCTTCGTGCTGAAGCCATCCTCTCAGTCGCACTGAAAAACCAAATATGCTCCCTTTCTCCCACCTGTCCCCGAGTCTGTTTACATCAGACCCAGCAAGGGGGCGGGGACTGACCCCAGTCATGCCTCACTGAGGTGACCCCATCAAGAGCCCTAAAGCACCTTATCAAGTAACCCAGGAAAAGGCCCTTCAGCTGCATCTAACGCAGTCAAAAGGCGTCTCACCCAGAGGAACAGGTTAGTTTGCAAACTGTCTTTCTCTTTTTGGGATTCATAAAATAATCTGAAACTGCCACAGGAGTGATCAGGACACTTGAGGAATCCTGTGACACTGCCGCAGTGGCCTTCAGCAGGGCCAGGCGTGTGAGCCGGCGAGTCCACGCGGGCGCCGGGCATGAAGGAAAACGCGCGTGCTTGTCTCAGGCCCTGATCCCGAGCCACGAGACAGTGTCAGGCGCCCGGGAGCGCGCTGGAGCCGGAGGAGCGACGAGCTCGGCAGGGCTGTGTCTGTGGCACCACAAGGCACTCGGGCGCCATGTTCACCGGCCTCTGGGAAACGCGAACCGAGATCAGGGGCAGAGGCTTGGAGCTGCAGGTCAAGGTGCAGGAGGAAGCGGGCGACGGAGGGGCAGACCCGGCGAGCGCCCGCAAGAGCAGGCAGAGAGAAGGGGCCTGCGGGACTCGGGGAGCAGCCAGAGGGGGAATCAGCGCCTCCAGGGCGCCAGGAGGCCGAGGCTAGGTCCACGCCAGCAGGGAGGCCGAGGCCAGGTCCACCCCGGGCAGGGAGGCCGAGGCCAGGTCCACCCCGGGCAGGGAGGCCGAGGCCAGGTCCACCCGGGCAGGGAGGCCGAGGCCAGGTCCACCCCGGGCAGGGAGGCCGAGGTCAGGTCCACCCCGAGCAGGGAGGCCGAGGCCAGGTCCACCCCGAGCAGGGAGGCCGAGGCCAGGTCCACCCCGAGCAGGGAGGCCGAGGCCAGGTCCACCCCGAGCAGGGAGGCCGAGGCCAGGTCCACGCCAGCAGGGAGGCCGAGGCCAGGTGCACACCGAGCAGGGAGGCCGAGGTCAGGTCCACCCCGAGCAGGGAGGCCGAGGCCAGGTCCACCCCGAGCAGGGAGGCCGCAGCCTCTAGGGACAATACTCTCAAAGCCTTTTCCTCACGTTCCCTTCCAAATCATCCTTCATGTCAATTGTGCGACATTTAATTTCCTGGCTTTCATAAAAACTGCATGAGGAAATTTCAAAGTTATTCTTTGTATATTAGCACTGTGTGATTTCTCTCAATGTTTTCACTGGGAATTATTTAAATTATTTACATACTTTCATGGATTTTACCTGGAAGCACAGTAAACATCTTTATTTTGAAATCTTGTGATTTAAAGTTATGATGACTTTTGTCTTGCACCGAATATTGAGACGACATATGACATGACTTGTCAAGAGAAAACATTAGGAAAAATCATTCGCTGTTATCCATCATGAGTCAAAACTCTTAAAAAGAGTGATTTCTGACAGCTTTTCCATTTTAGCATATTGAAATGACTCTGGATAAACAGAAAAAAATCTTAATCAAAATTCTCAAAATTACTCATGATCCCTGTCAAGGCCTAATGAAGCCACCGAGTTTTTTCCCCTGTGTAATCAAAGAAGTGTTCCCCGCACATGTGAAGGAGCAGCTGTTTGCCAATTCTCTGAGCAGAACACCTTTCAAGAAATGTACTATGGAGTTGTTAAACACTGGCAGTCCTCGTTGTGCCACATCAAGTTAACGGGGAACTCACACATGCTGAGCTGTAGCCTTGCTTTGCATGTCCCTGCCTGCCTGTTATAAAGTCACTTTATAGGCACTTATTGCATAGAATCTCTTGAAACAGGAATCCTTTCTTCTCAATCTATTATCCTAAAACCAGTGTTGAAAAGGTAAGATTGTAAAATATGCTTATTCATGGTTATATTCAAACCTTATTACAAATTTTCATGGAGCAAAATTACAAATTATTTTATAGCTCAAAGAGTAAATATCACCTTTCGTATGTTCCAAGAGTTGAAGATGATATTCAAAAATGGTAAAATAAGCACTGCAAAAAATGATCTTGAATGTGGGATTAAAAAAGATGCTTGCTAAATAATTAAATTCATTTTCTTTTCTAATTCACCACTTACAGAAATTTTGGGTCCTAGGCAAATATGGAAGTATAAGAAAAACATTACACACCTGTTCTTTGTTTTCTCTTTATAGTTTTCTAGAAAACTTGGGCAGCTTTAAGTAAAAAAAAATACTTTCTCTCAATATTAGCATCTGAGTAATGGACTTAAAATTTATTCTGAATATCAGAATGTATATTAAATTTAAGGCATGGGAGACTGAGTGAAAAGGTTTTTTTCATATAGGTCTTTATTCAGACATTCAAAATATAAAAAAGTAAGACAAATATCCACCTACCCACCCTTCAAGCTTAGGCTGTAGGCCACTATGCATTAAATCAAAGTCCCCTGAAAGCCCCTCTGGTTGAAATTTTCTCCCTCCCGAGGCAAGCAGTATCTGAACTCTGTCTGATAGTTTTACTCCATGTATTTCTGACATTTTTCTGGTGTAGGTTTTTAACAGATACTCTTTTTAAGGTTAAAATAGTTCTTTCCTATGCCTGGTTGTGAGTTTTATCTTGAATTTTATCAAATTTTTTTTGCATCTCTTGGGATGATTATGTGATTCTGCTAAGTATTTGTACACATATTCTCTTATTTAGTCATTCAGAACATTGATTAGAAATTCCAGTAAAAAAGATGTGGATATATAAAATTGTGTATATGGACACAAGTGATTTTTAACACTTAATGTTTTTTTGCTAAATTTCAATACCCAAAATAGATAAAATACTGTTGAGGATAAAAACTTCACTGCAACCAAGTTTTCTCACCTTAGCAGAAAAATTATCACTTTGTTCCAACCAAGCTTTTACAAGCACTGGTTATTGAGTGATGAGATAGCACCAAGTGAGACAGAAAGTGTGTGCCAACTCTAATTACCAAACATGCAAATGTTAAACAGCCTCAAAATTTTACATATTAAATCCATAAAACATCCATAAACTTGTAAGTTGGAAATATATTTTGTATTAAAGACAAGTAGTTTCCTTGTTCAAAAAATCTTTCCCCCCGTAGCAGTTTGATATTGTCTATGAATTCCAAAAATAAATATTGGTTTATGTTTGTGAACTGGTCTTTTCCTCTGGGTACATTAGATTGTATTGGATTCAGAGGTTTCACTCTTACTTGATTAAATAATGATTAAGGCTTTGATCAGGTCATGTCAGTAGGACATGGCATGGCAGAGGAAGAGTTTGGAGTTTTAATGCTGGAGCCCTGGGCAGTAAATACACAGAGAAGCAGATACGTGAGGAGAGAGAGAGGGCTCCATTAGATATGGCAGAGGCCCCGGGAAGATAGATGAGCCGTTTGTCTGATAGCTTACAGCTGGCCTTTTGGAGAAAGCAGAGCAGCTGAGCCCAGAGAGAAACGAGCCCCAGGAGAGAGATGAGACTTATGCCAGACTATTGATATTGAAGGAGCTGGGACCATAGAGC
>PVKH010019069.1:0-14957 GCA_004027955.1 Chaetophractus vellerosus
AAAACTCAGAATTAGGGGCTGGCTCGATAGCCCAGTGGATAGGGTGCCGGCATACCAAATGGGAGGCCCTGGGTTCGATTCCCGGGCACCTCTCCTAGTGGGCAGACCACCTTGAGAATGGCAAGCTTCCATGGGTGGGCTGGAGCCGCCATGGGCAGGGCAAGAAGCTGCCATGGACATGGCAAGAGCCACCATGGGCAGGGCAGGTCGCCCGCAGATGGAGTGCAGCCAGCCACCCGCGAACTGAAAGCCGGCTGTGAACAGATGCAGAGAACACCCACAAGTGGGGAAAGCTGTGCCTGTGCAGTGACCACTCTCGGCATGTCGCCACAGCGGGGGGAAGGGGAGATATGTAATAAAATAAATAAATCTAAAAAAATAAAAAAATAAAAAAAATAAAACTCAGAATTAGTACTCCAACATCAAAAATCCAACAAACTCCTGTGGTCTACCATGTAGTTTTACCTGTGTGTCCCCACCCACCAAGGGGTGGGGACTCAAAATCCTACTGATGCTGCCCAATCAAAACCCTACTCATAACTTAATCATTCTCAGAGGAACAGACCAGATTATAAGCATAATCGAATATCTATTTGTTCCTTGGCCCTTACTGATTTACAATTTCATTCCATTGTTCTCAGAAAAATTACTTTGTATAATCACAATATTTCTGAATTCATTGAAATTTTTTCTGTGGCCTAGCATGTGCTCTATCTTGATGTATGATCCATGTGCACTCAAGAAGAAGACATATTCTGCTGTATTTGGGTGTAGTGTTCTGTAAATGTCTATTAGATCTAGATCCTGTAATGTATTATCAAAGTCTTTGTTTCCTTATGATTCTTTGTTGAGATGTTCTTTCTAATGGTGATAATGGTGTATTAAAATCCTCCACTATAATTGTAGAAGCATCTATTAGTCCAATTAATTTTTCCAGTGTTTGTCTCATGTACTTTGAGGTGACCCGTTAGGGGCATAAATCTTTATGATTGTTCTTTCTTCTTGAAAGATTACACCTTTCACTAATATATAGTGTCCATCTTTGTCTCTTACAATAGTTTCACATTTAAAGTCTATTTTTTACTGTATTAGTATCGCTAATCCAACCCTTTTTTTTGTTACTGTTTCATGGTAAAATTGTTTTCCAGCCATTCACTTTCAGTCTCCTTGAATCCCTGGGTCTAAGGTGGATTTCTTTCAGACAACAAAGAGAGATCATATTTCCTTATCCATTCTGCCAATCTGTGTCTCTTGATTGGTGAGTTTAACCCATTAAATTCAGTGTTAATAATCTCAAGTAATTACTCATATTAGCCATATTAACTTTGGGTTTATGTATGTCATATGTTGTTTTTATATCTCTTTTTGTCTTTTTAGTTGTTCTTATATTCTCCAACACTCTTTCTCCTGTTTTTTTTTCCTTTCAACATGCAGAACTCCCTTTAGTAGTTCTTGAAGGGCAGATTTCTTATTGGCATACTCTCTTAACTTCTGTTTATCTGTGACTATTTTGCCTTTCTATCATTTTTGAATGTCAGCTCTGCTGGATAGAGGATTCATGGCTGGACGCTTTTTCCTTTTAGTACCTTAACTATGTAATACCAATGCCTTCTTGCCTCCATGGCTTAAGAGGAGAAATCAGCACTTAATCTTAATATGCTTCCTTTGTATGTCATGGTTCTCTTTTCTCTTGCTGCTTTCAATATTTTCTCTTTGTCTTGAGAATTGGACATTTTGACAAGAATAAGTCTTGGAGTAGGCCTGTTTGGATTTATACTGTTTGGGTGTGCTGTGCTTCCTGAACATGTACATCCATCTCTCTCAATAGGGTTGGGAAGGTTTCAGCCATTATTTCCTCCAACACTCCTCTGTCCAGTTTCCCTTCTTTCTCCCTTTGGGATGCCTATAATGCATATGTTTGTGTGCTTTGTGTTGTTATTCAAATCCATAAGCCCCTGCTTTATTTTTTTCTATCTTTTAATCTATCTGTTCTACTGTCTGTTTGATTTCAGATGTACTGTCTTCCACATCACTAGTTCTTTCTTCCACCTGTTCAAATCTACTGTTATGTGCTTCCAGGGTTTTTTATTTCTTGGATTATGCCATTAATCACCTTCATATCTGTTATCTTTTTAAATGTATTTTTACAATTTCTTCAGTATGTTCTCCCAGAATCTTCTTAATATCCTTAATTTCTTCATCCACTTCATTAAGTTGCCCCATATTTTTTTGGACAACTTTGATTTGTAGTTGTATGTACTGCAATTCTTCCTTGTTTTTAGTTTATTAATTGGCCTGAGCCATATCTTCCTCTTTCTTAGTATGGTTTGTAATTTTTGTTGCCCTCTGTTCATCTTTTTATCATGATTGCTTTATTCAGTTGATTTGCTTTGCTCTTTATGCTAGGGTTTTATTTAATTGCTGTTTTTGAGTGTATGTTGTTTTTTTTGACACTTTGTTCTTATTCTACTTCATTTCTAGTGTCTATGTTCCCTTGAAGGAAAACATTAGGGCAGAAGAAAGTGAAAGAGGCAAGAAAAGTAAAAGTTTAATAGTAGTAATAATAGTTTTCATTAGAAGAGGAACCATATAAGACCTTGGAAAAAGAATATTTAACTCATGTAAGCAGTATAGAGTAATAGGAATAAAATGTGGGGTACTCACAATTAAATAGGAAACCAAATATAGAAAAATATATACAATGAATTAAAAGACTAGCATGATGAGGAAAGAGATGAAAGAGAAAATAAAAGATAAAAGAAAAAAGTTAATAAAAGAAAGAAAACCAGACAGATGAGATAGAAATGAAAACAAGAAAAATTGAGGACTAAACAAAGAGAGGTGGAATATAAGAACAACAACAGAGAGCAGAAGATAGAATGATAAAGGAAGGCAGAGAGAGCCTTGGTAGACAAAACCAGTGTACACAGAGAAGGGAAATCAAGGAAGAGGAATCACAACAACCAAGAATCAGGCCAGCAGCACCTTGAGGATTTTATCTCTTTGTCCAACTCTCTCTAGATAGATATCCTTAAGCCTCCTACTCTGTGGATTCCCACAACACCTCGCTCAGGCAGGGTTTTGTCCCCACTCAGCCATTTTTTGTGATTGAGATCTGCCTATGTTCCTTTGAAATAACAAACTTAGGACAAGAGAAAAGGAAAGAGATAAGGAGACAAAAGAATAATACTAATGGAAATAATAAAAAGTAGGAGAGCAACCATACAAGACCTAGGAAATTGAAAAATTAACAAGAGTAAGAAGCACAGAAGATTAAGTTCAGGGAAGTGACCAAAAGAAAGAAAGAAAAATAAACAGTCAGAGAAAGAAAGTGAGGGGATACAAAACAAGCAAGAAATAATACAGCATCAACTTGTTTTTAACAAAAGGAGACAGAAGAAAAAAAATAAACACTGAAAAACAGCCTTCTCTCTTATACCCCTAAGGATCTTCTCAGGCTGCTGGTTTTCCTCAATCACTCACCCTGCAGCCTGTCCTCTGAAGGTTTTGAACTGTGTTTTAATAAAGAAAGTAAGGGAAATAAAAGAAGATCAAACTTTTCTTTAAAATAGTGTTTTTATGAGATCCAAGAAAAGGTAATACAAAGAAAATATCGATATGTTCCCTGCCATAAAGTTTCAGCTGGATGCCTGATAACATGGTAAACCACTTCTGAAGGAAAAGCTAGGAATCAAACCAGGGACCTCATATATGCTATACAGTAATTTTTCCACTGAACTATTCTGAGTCCTTGGGTTGATTAGCCTTTCAGAAGGCTATCTGCCCTCTTCCCTGAGGCAGGTTAGCTCCCCTGCATTGAGATGGAGTGGTGCTGATTGTTGCCTGTCTCTGCCCCCTCACTGATGTAATTTCTCTCTTTTCCTAGGTGGCTGGGTATGACACCAGCCTGAAGTGATCCCCCCCTCCCTGTTGATTTGGGGTCCCTTCTGATATTCAAGGTGGGGCAGCTGGCTAAAATTGCCTCAAAAAATCACTTACCACTCTCCTAGACCCCTATTCCTTGCAGAGAATCTGCCATCACACTCTTTTTTGGAGAAGGGGACTAGGATCTCCACCTATTCTGTCCAAGCTGAGGGCTCTGTATGTGTGACCCCTCTAGCTGCTGAGGTAAGCAACCTCTGATTATTCCTGGCTTCCCTATCTGTCCAGTACCCTACTAGATGACTCAGAACACCTTCCCATGGAGGTAAATATCTGCTCTACTCTCAATTAGATACAGACCTCCAGGAGTCTTACCCTCACTTAATAGCTTGGAGGTGGGGGAGGGCAGCCCTTCCCTGCATCCAGGAGGTTTAATAACTCATGATTACTTGTTTGGCTTCTTCATGTCTCTTACCCTTACTCTTCTGGGAGTTGGTAAGCAGTGTCCTGGTTTGCTATGCCCCAAAGCAGGTCCCCACAGCAGGCTTTGTCTTTTTCTTTGTTGCTTTAGTGAGAACTAAGATTTATATGCCTAATGCATTGGCCATGTTCCCACAATCCTCCGTGATTTTTGAAAAGGCCTTTTAACCCACCCAGCTGGGCAGATCAGTTTATTCAACAAATGGTGCTGGATAGCCATATCCAAAAATGAAAGAAGAACTCTATCCCACACCTTATACAAAAATTAACTCAAAATGGATCAAGAATTTAAATAAAAACAAGAACTATAAAACTCCTATAAGAAAAAATAGGAAAACATCTTCAAGATCCTGTGGTAGGTAGCAGTTTCTTAAACTTTATGCAGAAAGGAAAAAAAAAGTAAAATAATATGGCCTCCTCAAAATTCAACACTTTTGCACCTCAAAGGCCTCTGTCAAAAGGATGAAAAGGCAGCTGACTCAATGGGAGAATATATTGGGCAGTCACATATCTGATAAGGCTTTACTATCCATGATATATAAGGAGAACATTCAGTTCAACAATAAAAAGACAAAGTATCCAATAAAAAATGGTCAAAAGACTTGAAAAGACAAGTCTCTAAAGGAGAAAAACAATGGTGAAGAAACACATGAAAAAAATGTTCACCATCACTAGTGATTAGGGAAATGGAAATCCAAACCACAAGTGGATATCATTCATGCCTATTAGATTGGCCACCATTAAAAAGTCAGAAAATTGTAAGTGTTGAAGAAGATGTGGAGAGATAGGAATGCTTATTCACTGTTGGTGGGAATGAAAAATGGTACAGCAACTGTAAAGAACTGTATGGCAGTTCTTCAAGGAAGCTGAATATAGACTTGCCATGGGATATGGCAATACCATTGCTAGATATATACACAGAACAACTGAGAGCAGTAACATGAATAGACATCTGCACATCGATGTTCATAGCAGTGTTATTCACAATAGCTAAAAGTTGGAAACAACTCAAGTGTCCATCAACTGATGAATGGATAAACAAATTGTGGAGTAAGTTTTGGACAGAATATTATTCAGCAGTAAGAAGAAATGAGGTCATGAAACATAACAATGTAGATGAACCTGGAAGACACTATGTTGACTGAAGCAAGCCAGACACCAAAGGAAAAATACTGTATGATTGCCCTATTATGAACTGAGTATATTATGTGAAATGTAAATATATTATGTGAAATATGAATATGGGTAAAATTGCATATATTAGACCATTTTTCTTTGAAGCTGAACAAATGTAGGTTAATACTACAAAATGGTAATATCAGACAAAAAACCAACATTATTCTAAGTAATGGAGGCCAGACACAGAGTACTGGCTATTTTATGATTCCATTTATGTAAAATGTAACTATAAATCAACTTATAAATATGTAATTAAAATAGTGGTTATGTAGGGCTGGGGAAAAGAATGCTAAGGGATATGGACTCTTTCTTTTTGGAGTAATGAAATTTTTCTAAAATTTTTGTGGTGATGAATGCACAACATTCTAAATATACTAAAAGCCATTGATTATACATATTGGATAGATCACATTGTATGTAGATATATCTCAATAAAACTGCTTAATAAACAAATAACTAATTGTACAAGAATAGCCATAAATAACAGCTGTGTACAGCAGGGGAAATGTAAATAGATTTACAATTGAGAAATTTTCTTTTTTGTTTGTTGTTCTGTTTTTTTGTTTATTATTATTATTGAAATAATGAAAATGCTCTAATAATGATTGAAGTGATGAATGCACAAATATGTGATTATACCAAATGCCAGTGAGAGTATACTTTGGATGAACTTTATGCTTAATTAATATTCATCAATAAAATTATTTGTTTAAAAATAAAAAAATAAAAACAAAGACACACACAAAATACATAAGACTTATGTGTGAGTGTGATGTTCTGGGCAGTGGACAGAACTCTCTGTCTCAATCAATTATGATTTTCAAAGGTCTACTCATCATTGAAATGTACCAGATTGTCTTGAAAAGTTTCTTTCCTTCTAAGATAAGTTTTTTATGAATTTACATTTGTATGAGGTCAATTTTTCAGTGGCAATACATATAGTGACTAATGACTAGGGTGAGGTTCAATGAACTCTATAATATTCAAAATTATTCTTGCCCCTGTTATTCACACCTATGTCATTCCCTCTCCTTGAGTGTGGGTGAGATATGTATTTTGCCACTAAACAATAGAATATGTTAAATGTGATGGAATGTCATTTCCATGATTATGTTTCATAATTGTAATTTCTCTCTTGTTCATTGATTCTCTTCCTGTTTTTGATGAAGCAAATTTCCAGGTTGTGAGCTACTCTTTGGAGCTGCCCCTTTCACAAGGAGCTGAGGGCAGTGTCCAGATAGCAGCCAGTGAGGAACTGAGGCCATCAGTCTTACAACCTGCAAGGAACAGTATTCTGCCAACAGCTGTATGAGCTCAGAGCAGATCCTTCCCTGTTGAGCCTTGAATAGGCTACAGCTCTGGACTACACCTTGATTGTGGTCTTGTGAGAAATGCCCAAAGTACCCAGTGCTTCATTGAGTTGAATTGTACCCATGCTCCTGACTTTGAGATAATAATGAGAATTGTTTAAAGCTGCTAATTTGTGGTAGTTTGTTATAAAATGATAGATTATGGGTACCATAAGTATATAGTCATATTTTTCTGATTGCATTTTCTCAGCAAATTACTAAACCCATGTTCTGGCTTATATTCCAGGCTCTGTTTTCTTTGGTCAGAATTAGCTAGGCCATGCAAAGAAATTCATCTCTGGGCAAAAATATATTCCAATGTGTTCTGCGAATCTGAAGATCAGTCCCTGATCCATAGTTTCTCCACAGCGGAGGAGGCAATTTCTGATATTTTCTACCTATGTATCTTCTTCAATGGGCATCAAACCCCATGATTTTTTGGTCAACACAGACCTCTATCCTTTTTATATAATTATTTTTTTATTTCTAAACAATCTTTAGATTACATAAATGTTACATAAAAAATATAAGGAATTCCTATATGCCCCACTCCCTTCCCTGCCACACTTTCCGCCTTTAGCAACATCCTTCATTAGTGTGGTACATTTGTTACAATTGATGAACACATATTGAAGAATTGCTACTAACCATGAACTACATTTTACATTATAGTTTAGACATTGTCTGGCACAATTTTGTAATTTGTGATGAAATATACAGTGGCCTGTATCTATCCCTGCAATGTCATGCAGGAAAAACATAATGTCCCCAAAATACCCCCTTATTACACCTATTTTTCCCTCTCTTATCTCTCAGAAGCTCTGGTGGCCACTGCCTTTACATCAATGATAAGTGTTCTTCCAGTGCTAGAATAATAATGTCTATAGTAGATTAATAATAAGTCTACTTTAGTCTATTGTTCATTCCCCAATATTGAGAATTTTGGGATCATGATGCCCAATCTGCTTCTAATTTAGAGGGGAATTAGATCCCATTGAGCAGATGGATGTAGTTATCTTGCTTGTACTTGAAGACACTCTCTGTTCCTTGGGGTGGATATTGTCCATCAGACCTGTATCCTTTTGGAAAATAAAGTAAAAATGTTGGGGAAGGAATTTGAACTTTCTATGGGACATACAAAATTAGAAATCCAGATATTATGCTGGGTGAATAATAGTATCAAAGAGAAGAGTGATACCGTGTATGTTTTGAGTTCTATATTTTCATAGCACAAGATCAAGCTTCTATAAAAGAAACATATAGGGGCCAGCCATATAGCCCAGGGGATAGGGAGTCAGTATACCACATAAGAGGCCCCAGGTTCAGTTCCCAGGACCTCTCCTAGTGGGCAGACTGCCTTGAGAAGGGCAAGCCACCATGGGTGGTCCAGAGCCACCGTGGGCAGGGCAAAAAGCTGCCATGGACAGGGCAAAGCCACCATGGGCAGGGCAGGTCACCCACGAATGGAGCGCAGCCAGCTACCAGCAAACTGAAGCTAAGCCACCATGAATGGAAGCAGAAACCGCCCACAAGTGGGGAAAGCCACGCCTGCACAGTGACCGGCCTCAGCGTGTCACCACAATGGGGGGGGAGGGGAGATATGTAATAAAAAAATAAAATAAATCTTTAAAAATAAATAAATAAATAAAATAAAATGAAATAAAAGAAACATATAATGATACAATTATTTAACATACAGTTAGTTTATACTTTTTGATATGACAGTCCCAAATAAATAATCTTGGTTAACAGGGCAGTGCATCTTCTCTTTTTCATTCAGTTTCCTTCCTAACTCTTTCTTGGTCCTTCTCTAGGGCCTTCATATTCACAATGTGATCCAGGTGCTAGCATCACTTGTATCACCTGGAACTTGCTAGAAATGCAGGATTCTGACCTCACCCCAGAACTAGTGAATCATAATTTGAATTTTAACCCTAGGTGTTTCATATGTACACCCCCATTTGTAAAATTTTTCCATAGGACATTGTTACATACAGTTGTCAAGCCCCTTTATTGGTTTTAGGTGGGAAACATAGGAAATAAACTTGTAGGTGTATACATTCAACCTTTTAGATTTCATCCAGGAAGTTACCCATATGCTTCTCCTTATAGCCAATTGACCAGAACTTAGTCACAGAGATGCACCTAGTTGCAAAGGAGTTGGAGAAATTTAAGTTAAAAATGCTCTGTGGATGTTTGGGTGCCAGTTTCCCATGTTAGAGACTACTAGATGTCCAATAGCAGGTGTGCTTTAAGTATTTTTTTCATTAAGTATATGGTTTTGCATTGATCATCAAAACTCATAACATTAGAATTTGAATACCTTATAACCCAGGTACACTTTGTTACTGCCAAAATGAGAGAAGAGATTTTAGTGGCTATCTAGAAGCCTCTGACAAAAGCAGTTGGCATCAAGAACATATATAGAGGCATTTTATATTCAAACTCAAATCAATTTGATAATTATTTATTGACTCCACAGTATGTGCCATGTACTATTGTAGGTAGCCATAAAACGCAAAAATAAAATCCCCATCTTCAGAGATGACTTTATAGTAAATGACAATATTTCAAATAAAGTAGCAAATCTGAGACTTTCCTTAGCATTTCCAGAGATTGAATGAATGCTTCTCAAACTAGGGACTACTAATTTATTTATGAGGATGTTTTAAGATTGACTTTTAGGTCTCTAACTGGTATGGAGAAACTGCATTTCATTTTAACCCTCATCCCTCCTTGTCCCTTTTCCTTAGATTTTTGATCCAGGATCTAACAATAAGCTGAATCCCATACATGCTCAATCTATATTGTGAGCATTCCTTTTATCTTCTTGATTTCCTTCAAGTGTAAGGAGTATGCAGAAGGGAGAAGAATAAACCAATAAACTTGGAGATGACATTTTTATTGTGTTCATTAAAGTAATTAAAACTGTTATTGGAAATCTTCATGCAAAGACAATTTCAAATCAAATGGCTCTAATGGACAAGTCTTCCAGGCATTTAAAGATGAAATACACCATTCCCACCCCAAGTTTTCTAGAGGGAGAAAAAAATGTGGAAACTCTACTCATCAAAACCTCCATATATAGAGGACCAATAGGCTATTAAAAGGTGCTTAGTCATTGAAATGTGATAACTTTATTTGTTATAAGGGAAATGCAAATGCAAAGCTTGTGGGAAATTTTATACACATATATATGCTCACCAAAAACTCAAATGAGAATGACAGACAACGGTATTTATTGATGAATATGTAGGGCAACTGGCACAGTCATAGGTTCTTGTATGCTCATAGAGATTTAAATCATTATGGCTTCTTTGGAATTATCTACTAAAGTTGAAAATATACATATCCTGTGGCCCAGCAATTTCATTGCCATTTGTATCCAAAGGAGAAACATTATATATATATATTCAACCACAAGTAGAAAACAAAAAACTGTAAACAACTAAAATGTCCACATACAGTAGAATGAATAGAAATTATGGAAATTCATATAATAAATAAACTGAATAAACTACATCTATACAGTGATACGGATAAATTACACAAATATATTGCAAGTGAAAGAAGACATATACAAAATAATTGTACTACTTAATTTTAATATATACATATCAAAGGAAGACGAAGCTAAGCCATTGGTTTAAAAATCAGAATAGTACTTTCCCTTAAGGAGACAAGACTAGAAGGAAACAAAAGAATGTTTTAGAGTTTTAAGATTATAATTATAATGTTTCTTGATTTTGGTGCTGTTTAACTGGGTGTAGGTATTTTCACTTTGTGAAATTACTTTTTCTTTTTTCTTTTTTTTAAAGGTTTATTTTATTTTATTTATTTATTTGTTTGTTTTGGTTACATATCCCCCCCCCTTTCTGCTTGCTCTTGCTGTGTTCATTTCTCTGCATTCTTCTGTGTCCACTCTGTCTCCCCCCACTGCAGCGAAGTGCCAAATCAGGTCACAGCACAGGCAGCTCTGCTCTGTTCATGGGTGGATCTGCTCCATTCATGGGTGACTTGCCCTGCCCATGGTGGCTTTGCCCTGCCCATGGTGGCTTTTTTTGATGTGGCAGCTTTTTTTTACCCTGCCTATGGTGGCTCTGCCCCGCCCATGGCAGCTCGCCCTTCTCAAGGCAGCCTGCCCGCTTTGGAAAGGTCCCCAGAATGGAACCTGGGGCCTCCCATGTGGTGAACTGGTGCCCTATTCACTGGGCTACAGCCAGCTCCCTGCCTTTTTCTATATATATTTTACAAGTCAATGAAAGTTTGCCTTAAATAAATAGAAATTAATACATCAATGCACAGCCTATATACAGGCAACTGTTCAACCTTCTACTTCTTGTATGCTATCACAATGACACAAATACTGCTTCTCTACTTATAGAACAGGAAAAGTCCACATATATTCTTGACAAGTGTAAGAATCATTGATATCAAGTGAATTACAGATGTGCAATAATTTCTTGTCCTAAAATATGACTTCTCAATATTTCAGAAATATAAAATTAGAGATAATATAGCAATGGCAAAGGCAAAAGGCATCTTGTTGTTTTTTCAGTACCATATTCAGAATTCCTGATTTTTTCAGACATTTATCACCTTCAATTATATTAATTTAATCAAAGACATCTCAGCTGAATCTAATACAATCAAAGGGGATCACACCCAGAGGAACAGACCAGCTTACAAACATAATCTCTCTTTTTGGAATTCATAAGTAATATCAAACTGCCACAATGGGTAGTTATAAATGCCAGTATTAATGTATTGTATTTTTTCATATGCAGCCCATTTTCCTTACAGGTTGTAAAATGCAAATGTATGAAAATGAATGATAAATCTTTGATTTGGGACACGCAATGTATAAAGATATAATTTGTAACAAGTACATCATAGTTTACCACAAGATTGTTGATGCAGAATATCAGAAATAGTGTGACTTTCATAATGAGGAATTTTTAAGGGTAAAAGTTTACAGTAACAAGACCATGAAATGTCACAATCAAGACATCAGCAGAGACACTTTCTCACCAAAGTCAGCTACCGGTGAATCTGGGGTCCTGCAACTTGGTGAAGCAAGATGGCCACGGATCTCTGATGAGATCCCTGAATTCCCCTCCAGAATCTACTCTCTCCCACAACTCAGCTGTGGGCAACTACATATAAGACTTGTCTCTTTCTGAGCCTTTTCTCTCAGTCTCAGCTTCTCTACTTTCTTCCCATTTTCAGCTGTGGATTTTCAGGTATTTGGTCCATCATTTCAGCCATGAACTTCTCTGTGGGCCCAGCTTCTTGGGGGCTTCATGCTTAATTTTTGACTGCTAGGGATCCTCACATCCTCTCTTACATGGCTGGAGAAAAAGCAGCAGAACTCCCTTTTCCTGTGTGTGTCTCTCTGTGTGTCTCTGTTTATATAAGACCCAGCAAGAAGGCGGAGACTCAACCCATGACACACCCTACTTACTTGCAATCAAAAGGGTCTGACTTACACAGGAATGGATTATTTCAAAAAGACAATATTTTCCTTTTTGGGATTCATAAAAGAACTCCAAACTGTCACAAAGAAGAGCAAAAAGATGGGGCTGTGAAGGAATATAGGGGCAGTGTTAGTATATGTTATTGAACATAAGTTGATACCAAATCAAGCATGGTAAGATTTAAGATATTATGTTTATGTACAATGGTAACCACAAGAAGATGTCTGAAAAATATATGAAGAACAAAATGGAAGGGGACTCAGTGTTACACTATAAAAATTGAATAAATATGAAATTAAGCATTAATCAAAGCATTAGGGAAAAGTGGTATAAGGCTAAGACTTTAAAATATGACATAATAAAATGGCAAAAAATTCCTTCATTATCAATAGTAATTTTAAATGTAAATGATTAAGCTCTTCAGCCCAAAGGCAGAAATTAATGAAATTGATTTAAAAAGCATGACCCCAACATTGTTTAGAAGAGACTCACCTTAAATACAAACACATAAGTAAGTTGAAAGTGAAAGGATGGACTACAATACACTATACAATAGATAACCAAAAAAAGAGCTGGGAAATTGATACTAATAGAAGGTGAGATATACCTTAAATCAAAAACTGTTACAAGCAACAAAGAAAGTCATTATTATATACTGGTGTATTAGTCAGCCAAAGGGGTGCTGATGCAAAATACCAGAAACTGGTTGGTTTTCATAAAAGGGTATTTATTTGGGGTAGAAGATTACAGTTACTGGGTCATAAAGCATAAGATTCTTCCCTCACCAAAGTCTATTGCTACATGTTGGAGAAAGGCAGCTGCCAAAATTTTCCAGGATTCAGGCTTCTTGGGTTCCTCTCTTCCTGGGGCTCCATTTCTCTCTTGGCTTACTTCCTCT
This sequence comes from Chaetophractus vellerosus, assembly GCA_004027955.1. Taxonomy (NCBI): domain Eukaryota; kingdom Metazoa; phylum Chordata; class Mammalia; order Cingulata; family Chlamyphoridae; genus Chaetophractus; species Chaetophractus vellerosus. Next base: position 13,266 of record PVKH010019069.1, read on the forward strand.
GTCTCCTCCACAAGGTCATCTGTAGACTATGAGGCCCTCTATGCTTTGCCTCTCTCCACAAAGGCATCTGTGAACTCTCAGATGAATGGCTCATTTCTATCCAGGGGACTCCTATCCTTCCTCACAAGAACTCCAATATCAAAACTGTTGCAACTCTGTCCTTTGCCATGCCTTTTATTTTTGATTCCCCACCCACCAAGGGGTTGGGTTCAATGCCCTACTGATGTGGCCTGGTCAACTCCCTAATCATAAATTAATCATGCCCAGATTAATAGACCAGTTTACAAGCATAATCCAATATCTACTTTTGGAATTGATAACTATATCAAACTGCCAAACTGCTACAACTGATAAAGGGGTCAATTTAAAAAGATGACATAAGAATTTTAAATATATATGTACCTAATGGTAGAACACCAAAATATACGAGGAAGATATTGACAGATTTAATGGCAGAAATAGAACTTTCTATAACAATAGTAGGAAACATAAATACACCACTTTCAATAATGGATATAAGGCCTAGACTTAAGATCAATAAGGACATAGAAAACTTAAGTGACACTTAGACCTAACAGACATATATAAAATACTGAATTCAAAAGCAGCAGAATATACATTCTTCTCTAGTGCACATGGATCATTCTCTGGTATAAACTAAATCTTAGATCATAAAATAACACACAATAAATTTTAACACATTGAACTCATGCAATATATCTTCCCTCAACATAGTTGAATGAAGCTAGAAATTAATAGCAGATGGAAAAGTGGAAAATTGTTAAATATGTGGGAATTAACCTATGCTTAAACAACCAATAGGTTGAAGAAGAAATCACAAGGAAAATTAGAAAATATCTTAAGATTAATGTAAACAAAAACACACCATACCATAACTTAGAGGATGCAACAAAAGCAGTGCCAAGAGGGAAATTTATAGCTCTACAGGATGTTAAAAAAGAAAAAATATCTCAAATCAGACATGTTACCTCAGAACTGGAGGAACTATTTAAAAAGTGAGTAAACTAAGCTCAAATTGAGAAAGAGGAAAGAATAAAAGATTAGAGTTAAAATAAATTAAATAAAGCATAAAAGCTTAGAGATTTTTTAAAAGTTGGTGCTTTGAAAATATCCATAAAATGAACAAAAATCTACACACGCAAATAGAGAGAGGATACAAATAACTAAAATATGAAAAGATTTGAAAAACATTATTACTCACACCACAGAAATAAAAAGGATAATAGGAGAATCCTATGAACACCTGTACATAAACAAATTAGATAACCTAGATGAAAAGGACAAATTCCTAAAAACACATAAACCACCAAGAAGTGTTCAAGAAGAAAGAGAAAGTATCAAAACACAAGATGTGATGAGATTATGCTGCTCTTCATGGCTTTTGATCATTATTTGGTCATCTGTAAGCCCCTGAGATACATGACCATTACAAATCTTATGGGAATGAAAGATATAATGCAAAAAAAAATATTTAAAATTTTTTATAAATGTGTTATTTTCTTTTTTCTTATTATCTTTATTTTCTTTTGGCTTTGTTTTTGGGGATGTTTTGGACTGCAGAAGAGTCACAACTGTGACAGGGGTAGATCACTGGTGCAGGGTGTCAGTGGGGGGGATGTGTATGGAGGAGTACACCTGTGTCATGCCTCTATGGAACATGACTGTGTTCAA
>PVKH010019070.1:0-14960 GCA_004027955.1 Chaetophractus vellerosus
TTTGACTGTGATGAGCCCATACCCTGCATCGGTGGTGCAAGACAAACAAGGGAAGGGGTCGCCTCTTTCAAGGCCACTCAGATGCCTGCCTATCTGCGTCTCTCACGAGAACGTTGGCTCATCTTAGCTAAGGTGCCCGGGGAGAGTTTGGGGTGGGCCGTTATGCTGTATGATGTAGCTGCAGAAAGCAGGTTAGGGCCCACACAGGCTCCATAGCACAAGCTGTGGAGTCACAGATTGGAATAACAGAGGCAAGACTCTGTCGTCCTCACTCACACAATCGCTCAGAGATTATGCAGTCCCTCCCACAGGGTCTGTCCTATCCTGGGATCTCGATATTCGAGACTTTGGGAGGTGATCAGTCTCCCCTTCCATCTGGAGACAGGTCTGACTGAGGACTTGGCACCTGGGGCATTACCTTTCCAGAGTCATCTGGCACTGTTCAGTCAGCCTCCCCACTGAGTCAGGCTGGGGTGTGAGGACGCGGCCCACGGGGACTGCCTCTGAAGGAGGTCTTGCTAAGAGGATGGGTGGCGCCCACCTGGTTAGCTCGGAGATCACAGTCGGCCTGTCAGCTCCAAGCTGGAGGCAAAACAGGCCTGCTCGGTTGGGCTTTCCCAGTGAGGGAACCAAATGTTGCAGCAGACAAAATGAAAACCCAAGTGGCACTTTAAGAGGTGGGGGAACAAAGTTTTTATTATACATGGGCTCAGAGGAGAACCAAGTCTTCAAAAAATCTGAGCACCCTGTCTTAGATTTCATAAGTTTATATAGAGACTCCAAGAGGGTAAATTCCTAAGCAAGCAGGCAGGCAGTGGTTACAAAAGGGAAAGGTGTGAGTTTAGCTTATCTTCCTAAAGCAGAGGGCTATTAGGGAGAAAAAGAGTCATTATCTGTTTAGAGTTGTAAATTCCAGATGAAACTGGAGGGTGGGGAATGTTTATCTTCCTAACCATGTGGATTCCAGGGAGAAAAGGGAGGAAGGGAGAAAGGGATGAGGGATGCTTATCTTTCTAAAGCTGTGGGTTTCTTCTGAGGAGGGGTTAGGGACCCAGCACTTCCTTTATCAACAGTAGCCCATATGGCAGTACACACAGCACTCAGGAACCCTCTTCTCCCAGGTGATAGTTTCAGGTGCATGGAGAACAGTTCCACATCAAACACGTGGGAGAGATGCCCTAGATTAAAAGGACCCTAATGTCCCGTAGGAGTTAATATGTTTTGTAACCATTCTATAGGCCCGGCTTCCAGGGTTCCTGCAAGAGACTTGCCCTATTGTAAGATAATTTCCCCACATTCAGGGAAGTCTAAAGCATGGAATCCCCATCAGGTATTTATGATTCATTATAGCCTCTCCCAGTTTAAAGGAAGTTTACAATTGGGCTCATCTTTATCATAAGCAACTTTGCTTAGCAATATAGTTGATGTTTTATAGTCAGTGATTTGCCAGGGTACAAGACTAAGTTTATTGAATGTCAGATTTTCATGCAACAGAGGAAATAATTTTGATGACTCTTTTACTCTCACAGTATAGATTGTATAGGATACTATTGTTTGAGTTGATGATTTAGACCTGGTTCAAATAGCTTTGACTTAGATTTACCACTAAAAGAACAAAGAAGCAGAACAAGAGAGTTGTAAAATCAAGAATATGGGAATGTGGGTAAATATAGCTCTTCAGTGCCTCCAAAGTTCCAAAAAGGTGCACCTCAATTGTTCTGATCAGTGCATCCTTTACCAAAAGTGTGAAGGGGCCTGGAGCTGTGGACCTACTCTTATTCCAGGAAGCTAGACAGGAACTACATCAGTACTCAGGAACCTACTTAGCAACCAAAAAGGCCATTCTTTGCAATTCCTTATATGTTCCATCCTCTTGCTATGCATCATCAGGACTACAGCAGTCCTAGCCAGGGATGGAAACTTAATCAGGAGAGTGACAAAAACTGATTTCCCTTGACTATTAAGTTGGCAGTTGCTGGCAGGGGATAAGGGTAGAAGCTGGCAGACTAGTATGGGTGTTTGTAGAAATCAACATAAGAGATTGATTACACTCGTGTAATAATAGTAAAGATAGAGTGGTTGATTTAGGATTTGTTTTTGAAGTTTAATGGACAAGATTTGCTGATGGAATTGATATGGGGCAGAAGGTTTTGACTTGAGTAGCAAAGAGGATGGTAGCCTTTTATTTAAGATGAAAAATTGGGAAAGGGCAGATCTCATAGGGAAATCAATAATTCTGTTTTGGCTATGTTCAGTTTGAGGTGCCTGTTAGACTTCAAGTAGGCATGAAAAGCCTAGAGTGCTAGGTACACTTCCAGACTGGAAAAGTAGATTTGTTATTCCTTAGCCTGCATGGGTAATATAGAAAACTATGGATGAGATTATTTAGGCAGACTACAGGCAGAGAAAAATAGTAGGGCCCAGGACCAATCCAAATTTATGGCTATTTATTTTCATAGGATAAATTCTTAGAATCACTCCTGGGTCAATGAGTTAATAATGTTTTAAGCTTGTTTAACAATTTAATGGGCCTTTTGTAGATATTGCAGCATAGCTCCCTATTAAAATTGGATAGAAAGTCTCTGGGGTCAATTTTGCTCTTAATGAGGAAGAGTTCAAAGAGACATAGGTTGAAAGGTCAAGTGGTCCAACAATTGTGTCAGCTTAGCACCTAACTCCTCTTGCAACTTTCACTTCATTCTTAAGACAGCCACTATGTGAGTGACCTAGCACAACTGGGCCCAATTCCAATAACTGGTTCTTTGTTTTATTTGACCTTGCGGTCATCCTTAGATACCCTGCCTATGTCTTTAAATTTCACTGAGGTCTTGCCAGTACTGGAGGAAAAAATTCAAACGCTCACTAGATTTATTTGAAGCAAGTTGCTGACAAGAAACACTAAAACTACATAAAATACTAAGCTTTTCACACAGCTTGAAGAATGTGATGAAATTGATCTTAAGACAGGAAAGCCTTAACTTATCTCTGTGAAGAATATGGAAATAGAATATGTATCCCAGAAATTAGAGCTTTAGTATAATAAACCTTACTGTTGAATGCATTAGGTCAGTGTATTATTGATTCTGAAAGGAATCCTTGGTCTGATGGTAGGTTTCCTGGATATTATATCCTGCACTGTTTGGAATTTTCTCCATCATCTGCTCTTGAACATATTCCTGAGCATCTGGTCAACTCTGACAACTTTGGTCTTTTCTGTCTCACAATCCAATCATGATCCTGACCAAAGGACATGCCAAAGATTGCCAGTAACTGTTGAAGATTAATATACTATGACTAAAATAACACCCAATATGTAGCAAGTATTTACCATATACAAGCACCTTGGGTTCACTTGATATGCATAATCTCAAAATTTCAAAATAAATATGTGAGAAAAACTACCATTTTATAGGTGATAAAACCCAGGTTTAAGAAGGGTAAGTAACATTGAAGATTATGAAGCAGTGACAATTGGATTTAAATACAAGACTATTAGATTCTAGAAAGTACAAGTTCCTTTTTTTCCTAAGGAGTTTTTTTGGTAATTTGATTGCTTTTACTTTATTTTATAATTACAAAAGGAATAAATGTTCAATGTAAAATATTCAAAAGATGTCAGCTCCTTAGCAATGACAAAGTGTAGTTCTTATGATGGATAACTTTGTGAACAGTGTTAACAGAGTTCCTGTCAGGAGAGACAAGTATGTAAATGGACTGGAAATGGCCATTAGCTAGGGCTTGGGAAGGAGACATTGAGACTCTAAAAATGAGGCTTCCAGGGAGAAATTAAAGGGAAGGTTCACCTCAAAGGGAAAAGGAATATCCCTGGAACCATGATATATACAAAGGCAATTTAGAGTTATTACCTGGAATGCTCTTTAATTTACAACACAGTGCATTATTATATTGGCTAAGGAAAAGCCAGAAACATTAATTTGACTATCTGATTCCTCTGGGGGCAACCTAAGGGCAATCCCTAACATGTTGGTTTTCCAAATAATACTTGTATGGTGGAAGTTGTACTGAGCTCTGGGCATCACCAGTAAAGGCCCACGAGGCTGGCTGATTGAGCCAGCCACAAGGCTCACTCTGTGAACTCTGTTGAGGCAGGTTAGTACAAGGTAATGGAGGAGAAGACAACCCACAACATGGCTGACAGACAACATGGCCAGCAGACTGCATGACCAACAGACAATAGGACTGCAAGTCCTCACTGGGACCTTGAGTTTAACCTTGAGGTCCCAGTTTCTCCTTCTGGGATCTCCCCATGGCCCCAGGTATTACAAAAAGGCCTCACTATTGGCCCCCACCATAGGTGGGGTAACCAATAACCACTGGGGCCCATCCCCTTATCATTAGCAAGGGGGTGAAAAAATTAACAGTTTAAAAGGTAATCACATGAAGCAGAACCCGCTCTCTCTGCTTAGAGGGGCCGCACCAAATCTTGGTGTGTATTTCTTTTCCTCCCATTTCTCAGCAAGCTCTGTTCTTTCCCCCATTTCCCAAATATATTCTTTTTACTGACTGTTACAGTTTGATGTAATTATGAATTTCAAAAATCCATATTGAATCATGCTTGTAAACTGATCTGTTCACCTGGGCATGATTGGGTTATGATTAGGGCATTACTGGGCCACATCAGTAGGGTGTTGAGCCCCATCCCTTGGTGGGTGTGGTCTCAAGTATAAAAGGCAAGGCAGCAGATTTGAGAAGCAGATTTTTGAGAAGCAGTTCTGATGTTGGAGAAGACACCCCAGGAGAAGAGAAATGAGCTGTTTGCCTGACAGTCTACAGCTGACCTTGTGGAGGAAGCGCTAAGCCCAGAGAGAAACGCAGCCTCTGGAGGAGAGGAACCCAAAAGGCCTGAGCCCTGGCAGATGTCGGCAGCTGTCTTGCTCCAACACAAGGACTTTGGTGAGGGAAGAAACTTATGCTTTGTGGCCTGGTAACTGTAAGCTTCTACCCCAAATAAATACCTTTTATAAAGACCAACCAAGTATTGGTATATTTGCAAAGGCACCCCTTTGGCTGACTAATATACTGGCCTAACTAAACTGGCATGTTCATAAATTCTTTTATGCATCATAGCCAAGAATCTAGAGGAATCCAACACTTCTCTGTCTTCACTGTGACTGGGAAGGTCTTTCAAACTGAGAAATTACAAATATTAGTTGGCACCAGGAAATACTAGTTCAAACCAATCAAATTTCAAAACATAACAATATACATGAACAATGCAGTTACAGAGGGCTCTGGATACTCATGTTCTCCATGTCTAACAGAAATTTCCAGGGGTGGCATTTTTAGGCTGCCAAATCCTAATTCTGTAGTCCTTGGAAATTCTCGAATCAGATAAAGGGGTCAAGTCTATAAGGGCAGCAGTCAATGACATATGCTTAAATTAGCCTGATGCATCTTTCTTCACAGTATAAAAATAATTGCTGCAGGGATTACATGGATTTTACCCTGGGGCCCCACCTGCCTGGAGTAGTCAAAATAGTGCCTTAGAGATGTATGCTTTCCATGTTTTTGTAGCCAAATTTTGTTCCCTATGAAGTGACAAGTCTCTTCTTTAAACATATTAATACCTTAAACTAATAACTGTTAAGTCATAAAGATCTAGAGTCAAACTGTTACTTTCTGGTGATTTCTGTTTTTCAGCTCTGATCCTTTGAAGTTATGATCATATCTTATCTCTGATAGCAACTTTGTTTACAAGTTCTTGGGGAGCACAGTGCCATCTTTTTAAGAACCATGTATCAGGGTTGGTTACTAGGTCTGGAGGACCTCAGAGATGGGGGTTGCCTAGAAGACCCCAATGAGGATGGGTAGACTCATTATGCATACCATCATTCTGTTCTATAGAATTGGGAACGTGAGACCTTGATTGAGCCATGACCTGAACACAATCATTTAGTGGTGGAAAATCTCTGGATAGAATCAGCACTTCCTAAGCTAGCTCTTAGACCAGTGCATTTTCTATTCAACCATATTCATTTATCAAACTAAAATAGCAGGACTTCAAATAGTGGAACGGGCTGGTGTGAAATATGTGTCTAGACAAGGATATTTTAATTTTTTCTAGTGCTGTTAAAACCAAACCATAAAGAAAGCCCAACCTTAGGCAGGAGGTAGAGACTCCTACCCTTCCCCCATTCAGGCCAACTTCTCAACTATGACCTCATCACTGACATCATACCCCTTAAAGCTGGCCAAGGAGTAGGGTGGCTGCCACCCCTATGGGAGGTGTGTCCGCAGGACGTGGGTGAGCGGACATCACTGGACACCTATTGGTCCCTGCATCCAAGTGTGCTCAGCACTCCATCTAGGCTTCTGCAGGCCTGAGCCCCACACTGCCCTCAGGTGGAGGTGCATTCTGTTCTTAAGGAAATATGGCACGGGCTAAGGAAGAAGCAGGGGACAGCCGGTTGGTGTCTGGTCGCGAGCCATCATCACGTATCATCAGGGTATCTGTTAAGACCCCACAGGACTGTCAGGAATTTATGCTGGCAGAAAATAGCAGCGTGCGTCACTTTAAGAAGCAGATCTCTAAACGCCTTCATTGTGATACTGACCGACTGGTGCTCATCTTCACTGGAAAGATCCTTCGGGATCAAGACATACTGAGTCAGCGTGGCATCTTTGACGGCGCTACGGTGCATTTGGTGGTGAGGACCCGTTTGAAGAGGTTAGCTGGTCTTGAAACTGTGCCGGGCTCCACAGGCCACTGCACCAATCACTCTGGACCATCTGCCTCTGGGGGCACTGGGATGTTAGCCAGGCTGAGCCGGCTGATCCGGAGCTCACCTGATCTGGCTGACTCCCTTGGTCAGTTGGCTCAACTACTGATGGCTGCACCTGAGTCTGTGGTACAGTTCTTAGAAGACCCTCTGGTTCAAGGCCCGGCAAGTGAAAAGCCAGCTAATGCCAGCCGTGTTTCTGAATCCTCAAAGCCAGGACAGGAATCTGAGCCAGCTCCCAAGGCTCTAGACACATTGCAGAGCCCAGCCCAGCAGCAGGAGCTCCTGCAGACAGGCAAACGGGAGCTAGAGGCTTTGAAGGCAGTGCCAGGTGGTGACAATGCTATGCGTCCAGTTTGCTCTGATATCCAGCATCTCATGCTCTCCACTCTGGCACCATTGGTTGCCTCCAAAGGCCACTGCTCAGGTTCAGAGTCATGGAGAGAGGAAGCCAAGGCTCACAGCAGTTCTGACACTGCCACCACCATCACCACCACCTCTGCACCTTCCAGGCCAATGGTACAAGAAGGAAGTGCAGTAATAATCACCCAAGCCAGGGGAATGGCCTTAGATAAGGCCAATTCTGGGTGCAGGACCAGTATGCTGGACTTATACTCAGGCCAGGATCTTCCCTCCCAGGATAGCCAGCAGTCCTCAGGAAAGGCCACTCTAATCAATAACCTGAGATCCTCACCCTCTGCCTTGCGTAGAGCCTTTCATGTTCTGCAGCAGAATCCTGCTCTGCTGCACCAGCTGGCAACTGGCAGCCCCCTGCGGCATCATATGCCACTACTTCCCATCCTCACCAACCCACGAGCTCTGCAGGCATTGATACAGATAGAACAGGGTCTGCAGATATTGTCTAGGGAGGTGCCTGGGCTGGGGCCCTTCTTATGGGGCCCAAGCAGACAACGCAGGGCTGGAGGAGCCTTTGAATCAAGAGGTGGAAGACAGGGTCACAGAGCAGACCCTGTGCAACACATCTTGGCTGTTCTTCAACTCCTCCACACACTAGCCAATGCTTGCTCCCTGTCTACCCAATCCTTACTACCCCCAACCCCCCTCACTGATGGCTGCTACCAGAAAGAACTGGAGCAGCTGAAGGCCATGGGTTTTGATAATCGCAATGCCAATCTGCAGGCCCTGATTGCAACAGGTGGAGACATCCATGCTGCCATCGAGAGGCTGCTGGGGGTGCCACAGGTCTAGGTCCTTGCAGCTGATGTCCTCAGAGCACCACCCTATTGAGAAGGAGAAAAAAGAAGGGGAAGGGGAGGGGAGGGAATGTATCTTATTTTGGGAATTCCTCCTACTCAGATCATGTGCACTTTTGACAGCCCCTCTCTCACTGCTGAAGCCTGTTCTACATTAAAAGGTTTGCTTGGATATCATGTGTGATGTCACTTTGGGGGTGGGAAAAGGGAAGCTTATCGGGCATTGGGGATTGCTTATGTTACCTGCTTTTTGGTTTGGGCTCCATTTTTTCATGACCTTACCCTCAGAATATTTTCCACTATTGAGCCTGTGTTGACACATTTTGAGTTCTTTCAGTATCTTTAGTCCTGTTCATTTGGTAACCTGGCTCCCCATCATCACCACAGATCAACTCTGTGATTCATGCCCTGGACCCTGAAGGAACCCCTGATATGCCATGACTTTACTCATGGCCTCTTGAAGTCACCTACTCTTCACCTTCATGTTTCTCTGCCTTAGGTCCAGCCTCTTGATGCTGCAGAAATGATGTCTTATTTCTTCCTAAGCTGTGACTTCCTTTGTTATCTGCCTGTGCCAGGTTCCTGCTCTATTAAGTTAACCTCCACTACGTCTAAAGTTCCATCCTCTCCCTTTATGCAGGGTTATTTCCTTTGTTGCACAAAATGCTTGTGTGGTAATTTGAGTCTTTGGTAGATCCCAGATAATTGTTATCAAATTAGTCCATACGTGTGGGTATGAAGCTATTGTGAAGTTTTGATTAGATTATATTCTGTTGAGGGTCATTTGTTTAGATTACTCCAGTAAGGCATAGCCAAGGGTGGGTCTTAATCCTCTTACTGGAGTCCTTTATAAACCAAATGGATATACAGAGGAAAAGGCCACAGAGACATAAAGAAACCCCTAGAAGCTGAGAGGGAAGGCCCAGGGAGCCAGAAGCTGAAATCAATGGAACACAGAAACTAAAGGAGGCCAATGAAGACAGGCTGAAAGCAACAAGGCTGGGAGGAGAGGGGAAAGATGAGTGGATGCTGCCTGCCTGATCTCCCACAGCTGCAGCTCCTGATGACGCCTTGATCTGGACACTTTCACAGCCTCAGAACTGTAAGCTTATAAGTAATAAATCTCCATTGTAAAAGTCAACCTATTTCTGGTATATTGCTTTGGCAGCCTTTAGCAAACTAAAACAGCCTGGCTTTGTTGCCTTAACAGCTACTGAACTTTCTCTATTTGCTGCTGAAATTAAAAGAGGACTACTACTACTCTGAGCTACACTGTGACTCAATTTCTTTAGGAGTTGTATTGCTCCTTGCTCTTAGAGCCCTGAAAATTGTGGAGGTCAGAGAATTTGGACCAAATATCTCTGGGCTTCATTTCCCAGCAATGAGCCTCATACACAGTTAACTCTTTATTTTTCTATCACACCAAGATGCTGGTCTGAGAGGCTAAGAAGACCAATAGTTTGTGTTTGGTACCACAGAAGAACTAGAGTCTCTGGGATTGGGGGGGGGGGCATTTGAGCATTTTTGTATCTTTAGTGATAAGGGATAATGACTGTAAACTTTTTTTTATCTCATGTGATCTTTATCTGCCTTTGGTATTAGGGTTATGCTGTCCTCATAGAATGGGATAGGAAGTGTTCCCTCCTCTTAAATTTTTTGGGAAGAATTTATGCAGGATTGTTATTAATTTTTCTTGAATTGTTTGGTAAAATTCACCAGTGAAGCCATATGGTCCTGAGCTTTTCTTTGTTGGGGGGGCTTTGATTATTGATTTAATCTCTTTACTTTATTGGTTTTATTGGTTTACATTTCATCTTGAATCATGTAGGTATCTGTGTATTTCTAGAAATTTGTTCATTTCATCTAGGTTATCTAACTTGTTTGTGTACAGTTGTACACAGTATCTTTTTATAATACTTTTTACTTCTTTGGGGTCAGTAGTAGTGCTCCTCTTTTAATTTCTATTTTAGTTATTTGTGTCCTGTCTCTTTTTTCCTTTGTCCTTCTATCTAAAGGTTTGTCAATTTTATTGATCTATTCAAAGAACTACTTTTCAGTTTTGTCAATCCTCCCTATTGTTTTTCTATTCTCTATTTCATTTATCTCCTCTCTGATCTTTCTTATTTCCTTCCTTCTGCTTGCTTTTGATTTAGTTTGCTTTACTTTTTCCATTTCTTCCAGTTGTGAGGCTAGGGCTCTGATTATAGATATGTATTCTTGTTTTCTCTTTTTTTACTATGTATTTTTTATTTGAGAAGTTGTGAACTTATGAAACAATCATGTATACTGTGCAGAATTCCCATACAACACCCCTCCACCACACCTTATACTGTTAGGTAACATTTGTTACTGATTATAAAAGAACACCATCAGACTATTATTATTAACTATGGTCCATAGGGTACATCTGGTATATTTTTTCCATACACCCGTTATAATTATTATTATTATTATTATTTTAGGAGGTACTGGGGACTGAACACGGGACCTTGTACATGCAAAGCAGATGCTCAACCACTGAGCTATACCTGCTCCCCCACCCCCATTAACAGCATGTATTAGTATTGTACATTTGTTATAGTTCATGAGAGAATGCTCTCATATTTATACTGTTAACCACAGTCCATCTTCCACCACATGATTCACTTATACAGTCCCGTGCCTTGTACAATCTATCCAAAGTGTGCACGTGGCTCTTACTTTCATCAGAGTTGTGCAATCATTGCCTTAGTACATTTTTTAATATTTTCCTTAGTCAAAAAGGAAAAAAATCCCATACCCCGCTATTGCTGTTAACTATAGTTCATAAGTTACATTAATTGTCAAGTATCACCATATTCTTACCACCTTGTAATAGCAATGTGTATGTGTTCTAGTTCATAGAAGAACATTCTTTTATTTATACTTTTAACCACAATCCTCATCTACCTCCATGTTCACTATGTTATTCAGTCCCTAGACTATTCTCTAGCTTTCTTTCAATTGACATTTATATTCCTAGACTACCCTTTTCAGCCACAATCCCATTTATAAATAGCTGTGTTAGTTATATTCACTGTAATGTGTTACCATCAACTCTATCCATTTCCACACTTTGACAGTCAAGCTAATTAAAAATTCTCTATATATTAAGCCCCTTCTCAGCCCTCATCCTATCTCCAGTAGGGGTTTTAACTACATGTTTATTCTTCATATTTAGTTCAAGTTAGTGAGACCATACAATGTTTGTCCTTTTGTATCTGGCTTATTTCACCCATGTTATCATATGTGTCCCAATTTCATTTCTTCTTACAGCAGCATAGTATTCCATCATATGTATATACCATGTATTGTTTATCCATTTATCCATTCATTGGTTGAAGGACATTTGGGTTGTTTCCATCTTTTCGGAATTGAGAATAATGCCACTGTGAACATTGGTGTGCAAATGTCTGTTTGCATCACTGTTTTCAGTTCTTCTGGATATATTCCTAGTAGAGGCATTGCGAGATCATAAGGCAGTTCTAGATTTAGCTTCCTGAGGAACTGCGGAACTATATTCCACAGAGTCTGTACCATTCTACATTACTACCAACAATGAATGAGTGTTCTTATTTCTCCACATCCTCTCCAGCAATTGTTGTTTTCTGTTTTCTTCTTCTTTTTTTTAATAATGGCTATTCTGTGAGGTGTGAGATGATATCGCATAGTTCTGAATTGCATTTCCCTAATAAGTAGTGATAGTGAACATTTTATCATGTGCTTTTTCACCATTTGTATTTCCTCCTTGGAGAAATGTCAACGTCTTTTGCCCATTTTTTGATTGGATTGCTTTGATTGTTGAGTTCTATGATCTCTTTATATAGCATGGAAATCAAACTTTTATTGGATATATGCTTTTCAAATATTTTTCTCCCATTGAGTGGGCTACCTTTTCACCTTCTTGACAAAGTCCTTTGAAGTGCAAAAGTTTTTAAGTTCAAGGAGGTCCCATTTATCCATTTTTTCTTTTGTTGCTCATGCTTTTGGTGTATGGCTTAAGAAACCACCACCTACCACAAGGTCTTGAAAATGTTTCCCTGCATTTTCTTATAGGAGTTTTATGATTCTAACTCATTATTTCTGTGGACATTTTGAGTTAATTCTTTTATAAGATGTGAGATAGGGGTCCTCTTTCTTTTGGATATGGATATCCAGTTCTCTCAGCACCATTTGTTGAATAGACTGTTCTGGCCCAGCTGGGTGGGTTGACTGCTTTGTTAAAAATTACTTGACCATAGATGTGAGCATCTGTTTCTGAACCACTCATTCCGTTCCATTTGTCTATGTCTTCTTTATGCCAGTACCATGATGTTTTTACCACTGTAGCTAGGTAATATGATTTAAAGTACGGAAGTGAGAGTCCTCTAAATATGTTCTTCCTTTTTAAGATATTTCTGGCTATTCAGGGCCCCTACCCTTCCAAGTAAATTTGATAATTGTGTTTTCCAGTTCTTTAAAAAAGGCTTTTGGAATTTTTATCGGGATTGCATTGAATCTGTATGTCAATTTAGGTATAATTGACATCTTAACAATATTTAGTCTTCCAATCCATGACCACAGAATGTTCTTCCATTTATTTAGTTCTTCTTTGATTTCTTTTAGCAATACATTGTAGTTTTCTGAATACAGCTGCTTTAAGTTTATTCCTAAGTATTTGATTAGTCACTATTATAAATGGAAATTTTTCCTGACTTCCTTCTCAGATTGCTCACTACTAGTGTATAGAAATACTACTGATTTTTGCATATTAATCTTGTATCCTGACACTATGCTGAACTCGTTTATTAGCTCTAGTAGCTTTCAGGACTTTCTAGGTACAGGATCATATAATCTGCGAATAGCTAACTTTTTCTTCTTCCTTTCCAATTTGGTTGCCTTTTATTTCTGTTTCTTGCCTAACTATTCCAGCTAGAACCTCTAGCACTATATTGAACAACACTGTTGACAACAGGCATCTATGTCTTGTCCCTGATCTCAGTGGGAAAACTTTCAGTCTTTCACCATTGAGTACAATGTTAGCTGTGGGTTTTTCATATATGCTCTTTATCATGTTGAGAAAGTTTCCTTTAATTCCTATCTTTTGGAGTATTTTTTATCAAGAAAGAATGCTGTAATTTGTCAAATGCCTTTTTTGCATCACTTGAGATAATCATATGATATTTTTCTTTGATTTATTAATGTGGTATATTATGCTGATTGATTTTCTGGTTTTGAACCATCCTGCATGCCTGGTATAAAACCCATTTGATCATATGAATAATGCTTTTAATGAGTTGTTGTATTCAATTAGTGAGTATTTTGTTGAGGATTTTTACATCCATATTCATTAGGGAAATGGTTCTGTAGTTTTCTTTTTTCATGTTATCTTTACCTGGCTTTGGTATGAGGGTGCTATTGGCTTCATACAATGAATTTGGTACCATTCCCTCCTGTTCAGATTTTTGAAGAGTTTAAGTAAGATAGGTATTAAATATGCTTTGAATGCTTGGTAGAATTCACTTGTGAAGCCATCTGGTCCTGGCCTTTTCATTTTGGGAGCTGATGACTGTTTCAATCTATTTACTTGTGATTGGTTTGTTGAGGTCTTCTATTTCTTCTAGGGTCAGTGCAGGTTGTTTATAGGAATTTTTCCATTTCATCTAAATTGTCTAGTTTGTTGGTGTACAGTTGTTCAAAGTACCCTTTTTTGATCTCTTTTATTTCTGTGGTGTCAGTAGTAATGTCCCCATTTTCATTTCTGCTTTTATTTATTTACATATTCTCTATTTACTTCTTTGTCAGTCTAGCTAAGGTTTTGTCAATTTTGTTAATCTTCTTGAAGAACCAACTTTTGGTTTTGTCAATTGCCCTTTATCGTTTTACTGTTCTCAATTTTATTTATTTCTGCTCTTATCTTTGTTATTTCATCCCTTCTGCTTGCTTTAGGAATAGCTTGCTGTTCTTTTTCTAGTTCCTCCAGCTGTGCAGTTATGTTATTGATTTTAGCTCTTTCTTCTTTTTTAATGTAAGCATTGTGTGCTATAAATTTCCTTCTCAGGACTGCCTTCACTACATCCCATGGTTCTGATATGTTGTATTCTTGTTTTCATTTGTCTTGAGCTATTTATTAATTTCTCTCACAATTTCTTCATTGACCCACTGGTTATTTAAGTGTATGTTGTTTAATCTCCACATAATTGTGCATTTTCCTTTTTTTTTTTTTTGCTTGATTTCCCCTTATTCTGTTATGATCAGAAAAAGTGCTTTGTATAATTTTGATTTTTTAAAATTTACTGAGATCTGTTTTGTGACCCAACATATGGTCTATCCTAGAGAAAGTTCCATGAGCATTTGAGAAGAATGTATTGCTTCCACTTCTGGGGTGCAATGTTCTGTACATGTCTGTTAGGTTTAGATCATTTATCATAATATTCAAGCTCTCTGTTTCTTTATTGATACTTTCCCAGATGTTCTATCCAATGATGAGAATAGTGTACTGAAAGTTCCAACTATTATGGTAGAGATATCTATTTCTTGAGGTTTGCCAGTGCTTGCCTCATGGAATTTGGGGTATCCTGGTTTGGTCCATATATATTTATGATTGTTTCTTCCTCTCGAATTGCCCCTTTTATTAATATATAATGACCTTCCTTGTCTCTAATAACTTCTTTGCTTTTAAAGTATATTTCATTTGATATAATACTACTGCTACTTCAGCTTTCTTTTTGTTAGTAAAAATTGGATTTTATACCAACCTCACCCTTACCCTCCTTCTCCCCTCCAACTTTGTTTTGGTTCCTGCATGCAAGGTTTGTCTTTTTCTAGTCTTTCACTCTCCACTGATTTGTATCCTTGGATGTAAGGCCAGTCTCTTGTAGACTGCCTGTAGATTATTCACATTTTCTTATCCATTCTGTCAGTCTGTGTCTTTTTTTTTCTCCATAGCTTATTTTTATTTTTTTTTTATTATTTTTTTATTTTTTATATATCTATATACATTTTTAGG
>PVKH010019071.1:0-13968 GCA_004027955.1 Chaetophractus vellerosus
TATCCATTCAGTTGACTGCTTATAAAAGGGAACTGATTTCAATATTCGGAGAGAATTTCCCAGCTCGTCCTTTGACAGTGAACTTCTCCCAGGAACTCATCGACGACCCTTCATCAGTCTTTCATCGGAGCAAACTCATCAAGGACCCTTCATCAGTCTTTCATCGGAGCCCCTGGCTTGCAGCCTGCCAGTGGAACCTGGACTTGTGTATCCCCACAGTCACGTGAGAGACTCTTATAAAATCTTATATTTTTAACAGAGATCTCGTGTTGATTCTGTTTCCCGAGAGAACCCTGACTAGAACATATGGAATGTGGTGGTCGACGAGGACTGTGGTTAACAGTACAAATAGGGAAGCAGATGTGGCTCAAGTGATTGGGCTGCTGTCTGCAATATGGAAGGCCCCGGGTTTGATTCCCGGGGTCTCCTGGTGTAGGCGAGCTGGCCCATGCCACAGAGAGCTGACAGCTCACACTGCGGAGAGCTGACATTAACTGGCGCAGCAAGATGATGCAACAAAGCAAGACAGAGAGGAGAGACAGTGAGAGGTGCAGCAGACCGGGCAAATTGAGTGCCTCTCTCCCACACTGGAGGTCCTGGGATGGGTTCCCGGTGCCTCCTAAAGAGAAAAGTAGACACGAAAAGCACACAGCGAATGGACAAAGAGAGCAGACAGCAAGTACAAAAAC
Organism: Chaetophractus vellerosus; assembly: GCA_004027955.1. NCBI lineage: Eukaryota > Metazoa > Chordata > Mammalia > Cingulata > Chlamyphoridae > Chaetophractus > Chaetophractus vellerosus. Next base: position 690 of record PVKH010019071.1, read on the forward strand.
AAGGGGGGGTTGTTAATAAAAATAAATGTTTAAAAAATAGTACAAATAGAATAATGTTCTTCTATGACCTAGAACAAGTGTATGTCACTATTAAAAGGTGGTAAGAATATGATGATGCAAGGGAAAAGGACACTCAGTGTAACTTATAGACTATAGTTGACTGCAATATTGTAATATTCATGCATCAACATCAAAGAAGGTACTACATCAACACTAATGGTCAATAATTGGAGGTAAAGAAAATGGGGTGATGACTACACAACTCTGTGATGAAAGTGAGAGTTACTGAGCCTCCACTTTGGTTGGATGGTACAAGGCATGGGACTGTATAACACATTGAACCATGTGGTGGATGATGGACTGTGGTTAACAGTACAAATATGAGAGTGTTCTCTCGTCAATTATAACAAATGTATGATACTAATACATGGTGTTAGTAATAGGGGGTGTAATAGAAAAAATATACCAAATGTAAACTATGGATCGTAGTTAGTAGTGTTATATATATATATATATATATATTTTAAAGATTTATTTATTTTATTACATATCTCCCCTTCCCCCCCACTGCGGCGACGCGCCGAGACTGGTCACTGCGCAGGCGTGGCTTTTCCCCACTTGTGGGCGGCTTCTGCTTCCCTTCACGGCCGGCTTTCAGTTCGCGGGTGGCTGGCTGTGCTCCATTCGTGGGCGACCTGCCCTGCCCGTGGCGGCTTTTGCCTGTCCGTGGCAGCTTTTTGCCCTGCCCACGGCGGCTCTGGCCCGCCCATGGTGGCTTGCCATTCTCAAGGCGGTCTGCCCGCTAGGAGAGGTCCCCGGGAACCGAACCCAGGGCCTCCCATGTGGTATGCCGGTGCCCTATCCACTGGGCTATCGAGCCGGCCCCAGTAGTTATATTTTGATAATATTCTTTCATAAACTGTAACAAATATTCCACAGCAATGCAAGCTGGTGGTGGAGGGATGATGTATGGTAATTCTGCACATTATGCATAACTGTTCTGTAAGCTCACAACTTCTCTAATTAAAAAAATTAATTAAAAAAACTCTTTAGTTCTATGTAATACATTCCCAAAATTATTTTTACTTTTTAATATACTCTATGCTACAGTCATCTCAAATTAGTAATATTTTTTCAGGTTCCTCATGTATCCTCATCTCAGTACTATCCCCTCTGCTTGAATTTTCACCCTCCTTTCTCTCTTTTTTTTATTTTTTAAAATTTATTATATATCCTCCCCTTTCTGCTTGTTCTTGCTGTGTTCATTTTTGCATTCTTCTGTGTCTGCTTGTCTCTCCCCACTGCAGCGACTCGATGAGTTGGCTCACCACACGGCGGCCTGCCTGCTCACGGGGGCTTGCCCTGCTCGCAGTGGCTTGCCCTGCCCGCAGCAGCTTTGCTCTGCCTGCAGCGGCTTGCCTTCTCGAGGCGGTCTGCCTGCTCGAGGAGGCCCCGGGAACTGAACCTGGGGCCTCCCATGTGGTAAACCGGAGCCCTACCAATTGAGCTACAGCCGGTTCCCCTTTTTCTTCTTATCTACATCAATTTCATTCTCCAACACAAAGCTCAAATTCTCCCTTATAAAAGATCCTGTCCCTGATGTCCCCATTTGGACATAATCTCTCTCCTATTAAAAGCCATAGTTTACAGGATTCCGTTGTGTATTATACTTATTTAGTGTACTTCTAATCATCCTCAAGGGCAGAATCTCATTTCTGATACATTTTTCCATATTTTACAAACATTTATGAGAGTAGTGTGCAGAGGTGCTCACAAATATTTCTGAATGAATGACTGTCCTTTGTGAAGAGCTGGGTATATGCAAAGAGGTAGTATTTAGGGAAGAGACTGAAGCTGTAGGGGAATGTGTGAACCACACAGTGGCCCCAGATAATGGTGTGAAGCCTCAGCAGGGCCTGACGTTATCAGAGTTACTAGGGGAAAGAGGGAAATCTTTGGGATGGGTCCTAAGGACTGACTTCCACATACTTCTGAAGAACTACTTAGCCTGGTGATAAGTGCAGATTCTGTGTGAAATTAAAAGAAAACTCCAATTTTTTTACCTATTTTAATTATATACTCACCTGTGCATTTAGTTTCTCTATTTAAAATGCCATATACAATTATTGGAATTTATTTTATCTGGGTTTTTATGTATTCAAATTTATTTTGAATGTACTGACCAAATATTTCTGAAAGACACTAATACTTACATGGCTATCAGGCTCTTTCTTTCTTTCTTTAACTTTAAGAAGCAAACTTTTGCTATTACTCCAAGCTGCAGCCTCCAGAGAGCCATGCTATTGATTACTTTACTTGCTTCATTAAGGGAAGACAAAACTTGTTCCAGCTCAACAAGGTTACCTATGTCTTTTGCCCCATCACTTTGTACCTGTCCCAAAATTCCAATATCTGTAAAACAAAAATACAGATTTATAAAGTGTTATTGTAGGTATATTATTAAGCTTTTCTTATGATCATCTCTTTCACCCAAGGGTGTCAGAGCTAGAGGGTCTTCAGCAAAGATTCAAGCAGTCTAAATCATGGCATTATAGAGCGACTGCTGAAGAATTGAGAAAAAAGCAAAAATAATGACATAGCAGAAGAAAATCTTGCATTTTCTGAAGAAAGTCCTGGGTCTGTAGCTTTAAAGGCCTTAATTCATTCTAGCTAAATCAATGAAAATCCTATTTAGACAGCCAAAATTTTTTTTTTCATTGCCAGAGATAAACCATCTTACTATTTCTGACCTTGATAGGTAGATTAGTAAATATAGATTTCTCTTCCAAGAATAAGAAAATGGTAGACAATAGTTGTTATACAACAATGGATAAAATAAGATAAATGTTACTACTTTTGGAAGAGAATCTGATTAACCCTAGATCTCATTAGAAAGCTAAATGTACATTAAAAAGTGTAGTCACTAAAAAAAGATATTAAGTATAAAACTTCAACAGTGGAAAAAGAGAGAGGGGGTGATTAAAAAATAATTAATGAAAAAACATATACAAAATGACAAAAATGAACATAAAAGAGAACAGTAAAGAGCAAACACAGTAATATGTAGCAAACCAGAGACAAGGATATACCTTAGAAGCAATCAGAAAGAAAAGACAGAAATTTTTCAAGGCATGATATTTATACTGACAGCAGATCTTCCAACAGCAATAATGGAATTACGAAGACATTGAAATGATGTCTTCAAGGTGTACAAGAAAAATAACTGTCAATTTAGATTTCTGATTTACTTTTCTCTATAGTACTCACATCAATTAATATTATATATTTATTGTCTGCTCCACAAAGACTTAGTCTGGAACACTGCTGTATTCTACATGCTTAGTAAGATGCATGGTACAAAATAAGGAATCCAAGATGGGAGAGCAGCAATGAGAGAAGAGGGAAGAAAGAGACAGTGGTATATTTCTTCTCTGCCCTAAGTTCTCCCAATCATAGCACCTGTGATGGTTAGGCTAATGCGTCAACTCGGCCAGATAATTGTGTCCAGGTGTTTGGCCAAGCAAGCACTGGGCTCATTGTAATATAAGAACATTTATGGACTTTGGTCACCAGTGAGTTTACTGTGTGGATGGCTGATTATATCATCAAGCAATGGGTGACGATTTTATCCAATCAATTGGATGACTTAAAAGGAGAAGCGATTTCAACATTCAGAGAGAATTTCCCAGCTGGTCTTTGGACAGCCAACATCTCCTGGAAACGCATCAAGGACCTTCATTGGACTTTCTTTGGAGCCCCTGGCTTGCAGTCTGCCTGCAGAACCTGGACTTGTGCATCCCCACAGTCATGTGAGAGACTCATAAAATCTCATATTATTAACAGATATCTCCTGTTGATTCTGTTTCCCTAGAGAACCCTAATACAGCACCTCTAAAAGCATGTAATATCATTCAAAGTATTTTCAAGATAAAATACTGCTCGGAAAGATAAAATTCAGGTTGATGTTGATTTTTTTTTTCTTTTACCTGACTCATCTAGAGCTGATTTTCCTTCTAGTTTCAGGAACACCTCATTCAATGATGTCATGGAAACACCATAATTCTCAATGCCCAGGTTAGAACATCTGTCAAGATCCCTATAAAGATCTAAAAGAATGCACAAAAATAGGTTAAAAGAATGTGATTTGTAACAATAGTGGTAATAACTATATTTAAAAAAATAGAAAACATTTGTGATAACACAAATGCATTAATGAGAAACAAAGCCGCATTATACATGCTGTATTTCTAAAACTATTTATACAGTGTGTTAGTTTCCATGTCTTCTTGAGTATAAACATCTAAACATTTATTTTTCCATTCTTAGAAAACTATATATGTGGTTTTTAAAAATGTATTTTATGTAATTTGTTTTAAACTTTTTAACTACATGAGATTATGGGAACTGTTTAATTCTAAGCTCCCATTAATTAAAGAATGGTTTCCTGAGAATAGAGATTTGTATTTTCATGTTAAGGATAATTGTTAGGCAACTATTGTAAAAAATGGAAAAGAACTAATGTTTACAGAAATAATTAGATGCTATAGAACCTTCCCTAACGAAAAAATATCTAAATCAAATGTAAGTAAAATGTATTTATGTAACTTTGCTTTTTCTCTCTCTCCTCCCTTAAGTTGCCAAATTCCATTAACTTAATAAAGTAAACACATTTTTATAAGCTACACTTTTAAAAAAGCAATTTACCTCAAAACTCTTGGGAAATGAAAGGGCATGTAGGGAGATACAATAGAAAAATTATAAAGGCAGTGGTCCTTAAACCTTTTGGGTTTGTTGTACAGTTGTGAATCCTAGAATGTTTGGCAACATGCAAGCCGATCATAATTACTATTCAATTACTCAGATTATAACTTTACATAACAGTGTTTATCAACAAATCTAAATACTGTGTACAAGCCCTTTAGCTCCCCTTCAATACTGTGCCACTGTTTGCACAAACCTTTTCCTGCCATGACGGTACCCCTGAGAAAAATTTCCCAAATATTCCTAATTTTAGCTTGATGTCATCCTGCACCTCTTAATTGCACATTTTGTGTCTTCATGCCTCAATTTTCTTATAAGGGATGTGAGGATAATATCAGAGTCTAATATTAGAACTGACCTTGGGGAACGTTATGTACATCAATGCCCAATGTCATGCACTTAGTAAACATAAAAATGTTTGCTCCTGTTCTTAGTTGCCGTCATTATTGCTAGTAACATTATTCCCAAATCACTCTGTGGTCCCTGACTCTGTTACCTGGAAATTTGTTTATAACATAACTGCAACACCAAGCAGCATATTATAGACATGAGGGAGGGGGAAGTTGAGTGAAATCAGCTAAGCACTTTGCCAGGTACTCACTCATTCAATATGTTTTGCCTGCTTTTCACTCCCATTTAATAAATGAAGTTATTGAGAATCAAGGAAGTTAATTAGGTTGCTTAAGACAACAATTTCAATGAGTTTGCAGAAAAGAGGGAGCTCATTGAGGAAAAAGTATTCTAAAAAGACCTTGAAGAATAAATGATATTTAGATATGGTTAAGAGGAGTTGGGGAAGATGTGGCAGATGGAAGTCCCATTTAAGCATTAACAGGAGAACAAACTCTGCAACATACCTAGAGAATAGGGGGTTGTTCCTTTAGTTGGAGGGTATCAATTCCCTTGGTTTGTAATCAGCAAAAGGGATGGAATGGCAGATTAGAGCCGTTTAAGCACTCTAGGTAAGTAATGGGGGATCCATTTAACCACAGGGGATGATGCAATTTAAACAATGTTTTTAGAAATATTAATATTTAATGAGAAGGATACAAAGCAGTTCACACCACACTTGTAATCTTGGTTCCGACTCTGCCACTTACAAATCCTGTGAGATTGGGCAGCTTATTAAAACTTTCTCTCATGTGGTATCCTCATTTCTCAAAGGATGAAAGTCATTCCTTCTTCTTAGAGTTATACGGAGAACTAAGTACAATATATGCATGCTCTATACGTAAATATCTTAGCAAGTAGCTAAAACATAACCAGCACTTAATACATGACAGACATTACTGAAGCATGATAATAATGATTATCAGAAAGAGAAGAAGATAGGAAAGAATGGAATGATGGAGAGAGTGAGGTCAGGAAGACCAGAGAAGACTACTGAAATTAAGGTGAACAAAAATAAACATCTGAAGTACGGTAGCAGAAAGGAGCTGGAACATCAATAAATTAATATTTGCAAGCAACATGTGGAAATATTTTTTATTTAAACCTAGTTTAATCATCTTTTTATCCTCAGTGTCTATCATCTCACACATCCTGCATTCTGGCTAAAATAGCAGGAAATTGTGGCTTAGTTTCAGAACAATTCTTTTGAAATGAACTTGCTAGTTTTGTGCCTCCTTTGATACACTAATACTGATATCACATATCCCCAATATTTCCAACATGTTCTAATATGCCTCCAACATTATGGGCTTTACCGTAAATGGTAAATTCCTTTTTCAGGAATGGAGACGAACCCGCACACTTCAGCCTCCCACTGGATAAGCACCTTCTTATCTAAGTAGAAAGAACCAAAAAAGAAATCATATGAAGGTGTTATTCCTTCACTGTTTATAAAAGACAGAATGAACTCATTAATAAATAAGGCATTTAGGAGCTGATCCAATAAAATAGATATTCTAATTCTAGTCATATGGAAGTCACTTTCTTTGTCATCCAACAAATAAACGATTAAATAACGTTTGTCTATTCTCTAGTATATTTAGAAAAGTCACCACGCATCAAAGGATCTAATCGTGTCAAGTTTGCCTGACATCTGTACTGAATAAGGCACATCACATATTTTACCATCAATGAGCTGCTTTCTAATGGGTCAGAATGCTTCCATGGGGTAAAGTGTTCTGGTATGCGACAGTCAATGCAAAGGAACATCATTCTCCCGTCTTGGCTCAGCGCACAAACCAGTGAGAGCTAGCTGTGGGACGCAGCGCTTTGTATTCCACACGTGGAATACCCTAATTCTCACTACGATTCATGAAGGAATCCAAGAGTTACCAGCCAGGACGTCAGCCTCATCCATGAACTGGGTGCTGAAGAGAATGACCCTGTCTGACTTTCTCTCTTTCAGAAGGTTCCACACTTTGTGCCTTGAAAGGGGATCTAACCAGCAGTTGAGCACAGGTGTCTGGCAGGAGCATCTAGGGCATTTCATTGGAAGCAACATCCCTGATCACCATCACCCGGACAGGCTATGCTACAGGGGCAGCAGCTAGCAAACGGAAATATAATGCTATAAGGATTGTGAGAAATGACTGGATAAGGAAAAACCTGGAGATGAAATCACTGGTTAGGAGAAGATGTGGAAGAGAAAAGAGAAGCAGCACACCAAAATATAAAGATGACGGCTTTGGAGTCAGCCCATTCGGGGTCAAGTCCCAGCATGCCACTCACTAGCTCTGTCTCCAAACTCAGTGCTCTTTGTTCATGAGCAGTAAAAGGCAGGTGCCAATATTAACTCTCCCATAGGGATGATTTGTGGAGTAAATAAGATAATATGTGCAAAACACATATGCTTGCAATGTAGTAAACCTCCAGTGATGATGAGAGAGGAGGAAGCCAAAGAAATGAGGGATTATGGAGAAACGGATTTAAAATACATTGAAGGTGTACAATAAGCCAGTCCCTGTGCTAAGCATTTGATCTGCATTAGTTTCTTACATTGTTACAACAAACCAGCCAGTCAGGTTACAACCCAGTTAAGTATGGCCATAACTGCAAAGAGGATGGGCAGGGAAGTGGAATGGCTTTGGTGTAGAGCACATATGGGTTCCTATACTGCCTCTTTTCCTAAACCATGTGACCTTGGGCAAGTTTCTTGGCTTCTCCCAGTCTCCATTTCTCTATCTTTTTTTAAAGGCAATAAAAAACATTAGCTTGTTTTATTCCTTCCTTTCAGAAATTTTGGCTTTCCCCCCTATGCTTTAATAGAATTTATCCTTAGATTGCGGTAGTAGATTCTAGGTTAGATAGACTCCACTTCCTGGTTAGTGCAATAATGCATCTTAATTGACATTTCATTCTTCTGCTTCTATACTAAGTGGTGATGTGGGCCCAGCTGACTTGGTCTATGGGATAGTATGACCCAGAGATTCAGAGAATTCATGTGTTGGGCCTCTGGACACAGTGCAGGTCTCAGGAACAAAGCAGGACTGGCACCTTTGGTTACCTAGAGCATCCCAACACTCAGCTACATGAGGCTGTCTGTGTCCAACACCTCCACAAATTACTAGAGATGATTTTCCTCGAGTACAGGATTAGTCTTATTACCTACAGTTGGCAGTCTTTCAATACCCTTCTCCTAGCCCTCTGGATAGATCAAAAGGCCTTCTCTCAGCACCCATGGCCTTCCATAACTGCTTCAATAGCATCTGATTCTGGCCTAGGCCCTGGAAGGGAATAGAAGTTAGAGCCCCAATTTGTAGTAAGATCACAGTTCTTGAGAACACAGCACTAATGCATGAAGAATGAGAGAATACTACTTTTTGACTGTTCATATTGAACCTATGGACTTAGAAGCTAAATATTTCATGCTGTACAGATCACAAATGTACAATTAAAATAGATGGTGGAAGAGGTAGATCTGGAAAGATTGCATTGAGGAGTGAGACAAATGCAACATTAGGTGTTGGGGAAAATTTGAACAAATATCTAGGGAACTTAGGATTATCTAGTTGCTTGGAAATCAAAGCAACCAGCATTGAATGAAGCATGAACATCCTCTCAGAGGGAAGAAATGTATGACACCACACCCTTAACTTCTCATAGTTCTTTCCCATTCTCTGGGGTGTCTCTCTCCCTTTTTCTGCAACACCTGCCCCTGCCTCCTTATCTTATTTGTCAGGAATGAAAGACAAGAGGGACAAGGTGAATTACAGAAAAAAAAGGGGTGAGAATAACAAGGGAGATGACAGCAGATTCTATCACAAAGTGGGGGTCATAGAAAGGGGAATCAAAGTATGAAAAGGAAAACTAACCGATAATGAGGAAAATGGAAATATGAAGATTTATTCATTGACAGTGGTTGCTATACAATAATGTATTAATAAATGCAAATACTAGCAATGTGAGAAAGCAGAGTGTTATTAAGAGTGGATGTAGGGGAGAGGATATGGCTCAAGCAACTAAGTGTCTGCCTCCCACATGGGAGGTCCCAGGTTCGATTCCCAGTATCTCCAAAAAACAAACAAATGAAACAACCAACACAAGGGAGCCAGTGTGGCTCAGTGGTTGAGCACTGGCTTCCCATATACGTGGTCCCAGGTTCAATCCCCGGCCTCAGTGCCTAAAAAAAAAAAAAAAAAAAAGTGTGAATGTAGCCTTTCACAGGTGTAGCAGCCTGGTGTAGATGGACCCAAACGGGCACAGAAGGAGATCATGGCTCATATCAGTATTTTGCCTGATTAGATCCTTGGTCTCTGACCCGGTCTCCATTTGTGCCTCAACGTAATTTATTACCTGATGGCATCTTTCCCAAGGAATTCTGGAGACACTGGTTTAAAAGAGTCATTCAATGAAGAATCAGAAGCTATTTCATTCTCAAGGGCCATATGACCAGCACTTTGGCACTGAAACCAAAAAAAAAGGACTTCAGGAAAAACCAGGGAGAATGCCGAGGTCCATATTCAGCTACATGAGCAAGAAGCAATTTAATATTGGGTCACTCTACCCCACATATTAAGGGGTAGAGTCACTCCCAGGCAACATAGCAACGCAACCCCTTTGATATTAAACCTCAACACACATTATCACTTAGTTATTACTGTTTTAATAGGTTTTTTACATATTCAGAATAGTGAGGAAAAATAACTGAGATGTTACCATCTAATATAATGCTTCTAGTATGAAATGCATAAACCATTGTTAACTAAATAAAACCTCCTCAAATTGAATCAGATCTTTCAGTAGGAATTTAAATTTAATTTTAAGAACAACTTTAATTTCAGTTTGGCCAGAGAGTTAAATACATTCCTGAGGTGCTGACTATGTTGAAAAGCAGACATTGTGTCATATGTTGGCAGTATTTTAAAAAGCCAATAAATGGATGATGAATCTAGAACAAAAGGTATTCCAGAGAACCTGGAACAGGAGACAACAAAATTAGTTACAACCAGTTAAGAATAGAAGAAATGGGGCAAATGCGTAATAATGAAGGGGCAAAGTGAAGGGCTTCCTGGTGATGGTTCTTATCATTACCGACATAGATTGATAAGTATTAATCTTAGCAGGAATGGTATAGAAAAAGGACCAGAAAATGCTTATAAGCGACAGAGAAAATGGAATATGGGTGAGCTGTGGAAGCGTCTGCTAGATAATAAGGGTGATTGATTAAACACTATGCTGAGTTTACGTTAATGCATGTTACTTATATATATGTGTGTGGAGCTCATTTTCCTGCTGATGAAAACTTTTAAACATCCTATAAAAATTCATATTTAATCATTTTGGGCAGAAGCTCATGTGTATTTTTCTAGAAAAACAAAAATCTGGCTAGATCTTTGCATAATCTTTCTGTTTCAAAGGCAAGAAAGAAAAACAGGATAAAATTAGTGCAATCTTAACATTTCACATGCCTATTTTGAAAGACTATTGGAAGGGATTACTTAAATATTTCGAAGTAAAAAAGTTAAAATTTGAAAAGGATGCAGTGAAAAGTTAGGAAAGACAGGATAATATTAAAACACTACATTTGTGTAGCACATAGACTATAGACTACTCTGCAAAATAGTTTCACATACTCCCATTTTATTTTTATAAAGATGATACAAGGTCAGTAGGCATAATTATTGTCACTTCAAAGGTAAGTCAAAGGACAACAAAAGGGTAGAGTGTCACCACCTGAAATTGTTAGGCCAGATCAGTCTGTTGAACCTAAAAATAATGTGTTCTCTTTTCTAAAGGCTGATGTTATAAAAAAGGGAAATAAGGAAAGTTACATATAAAGAAAGGTTCAAAGAAAAATGCCAACTCACAAAATATATTTGCAAATTCTAGAATTCATGTTACATTTGATGAGTATTTCAGAAGAAACTGAAACAAAATGAAAAGGCATAGTCGAGGTGTCTTATTAGCAATGCTTTCCTAACACACTCATATCTTCCAGAAAAAGAGGGTTTGAATCTCACTAAGAGAAGTTTATGAGGGAAAGTCTCCCCTGCATTATTAGTCTCAGCGTTGTTAAAGAGCTGGGAGCCGGACAGCAAAACTATGAGAAGGGATGAGAAGCTATGGTTACAAAGACAGAGTTTATGAGATCGAGTGAAAGAGAAAAAAATAAAGGACAATGGATTTGTCCTTGGAGATAAAGATTCTCTGTGAGAGCAGAGATGTATATGAATGAAATAGGTTAATTCTACCAAATATATATTTTTGGTTTTATCAGTTTAACAAGAAGGGGGAGAAATATGGAGATTGGTTTTTAAAATATTTTCCTGTACAAATAAGGTGAAAGAATCCAAATTTACAACCATGATGGTTTAGAGAATTCCATCTCCTCTGAACGATCTACCTACTGTCTACTTGTGTCTGAATTCCCTTTCAAAGAGACCCGCAACATTTTAGTAAGCCATTAAAATCAAGGTTTTTCCAGTATCACATGATCTTAAATTTTATAAAATCATATTGAAAAGGAGCTTCAGAATTAGTCTAAACAAAGCTTTATATGTCATATGAATGCCCAATACAACATCCTGATTGCCAGTGGTAGAAAATATATCATTCCCAAAGACCTGAAATGCAATTTTTTGAGTCCTCCATGGTAAAACACAACTCCCTAATACTAAGTCAAAATCTACTCATTGTGTCACCAATCCATCGGTCCTGTGAAAGCTCCCTCAGGAAGTGCTGATTTCTCCCCAGACCTTGTTAAAATGTTCCTATCCTCTAGGACGGTATTTTGAATTTTATAAAAAATATGATACTACCTAATAGCTAGTTGTGTCTCCCTTTTATCTTTAAGGATACAAAAATGACTTTCATTTTCATATGCTTTATTGAAGTCCAGATACACTACATGTATCATTTTTCTCTGATCTCTCAGTTCAGAATCTTGTCAAAATTGATAGGAGGTTTTCTAAAAATCATTTCTCCTAGTGAACTCAAACTCACAACCACTTATTAGACTTTCCATTAAATAAACTATTTCCAGCTTTTTCTAAAACTTCAGTCAGAACAATTTTCAAACTCAGCAAGTCACAGCTGTTGATATATAATTTCTTCTATTTCAAAAAGCAGGGGTACCTTTGTGATTTCATCTTTTTTAGTACCTCTTTTGATACGCTTAGAGATTACTAATACATTACTTCAAGTTATTTGCATTTAAAGATGTCAACAATGCAACATTGTTTTACTTAATACACATATGAATTAAGGTTGCAAATGATTGTTTAGGGACAGGAAGTCAAGAGTCAGGAGTCCACTGCCTACCCAGGTTAGAGTCACGTTCTGACTACTGGGAGTCAAGCACAGTGGTGAGCTGCCTGCCCTAGGCAGAAGTGGAAGCAGGGGCAGCCCCTGGAAGCCCTGGAATGGGGCTAGCAGTGCCAGCATGTTCAAAGCCCAGAATTGCCTCCTCTAATGGAATAGGAACCTTCTAAAGTCAGAATGGAGGAAATCACCAAACTGCTTCTTAAGAAGCATGAGAGTGAAGTAACGTAAAGCAACCACTTCAATTTTTTAGAGCTGAACAAAGCTGGCATGAAAAAAATACAAAAATGTTATAAGAAAAAAAAAACTGTTCAGACCGATCTCATGTAAGTATATGGTTGTAAAATTTAAATAGGGTAAAAAACAAATGAAATCCAACAGTGCTTTATGTAATTAATAAATAATAACCAAGTAGAATTTATTCCACCTGTGATGGCTAGGCTAATGTGTCAACTCGGCCAGGTAATTGTGCCCAGCTGTTGAGTCCAGCAAGCCTGGGGCTAATTGTATCTGCATCAATCAGCAAGATTGGATGAAGAATGGATGACGCTGTTATCCATTCAGTTGACTGCTTATAAAAGGGAACTGATTTCAACATTCGGAGAGAATTTCCCAGCTCATCCTTTGACAGCGAACTTCTCCCAGGAACTCATCGACGACCCTTCATCAGTCTTTCATTGGAGCCCCTGGCTTGCAGCCTGCCAGCGGAACCTGGACTTGTGTATCCCCACGGTCACGTGAGAGACTCTTATAAAATCTTATATTTTTAACAGAGATCTCGTGTTGATTCTGTTTCCCGAGAGAACCC
>PVKH010019072.1:0-14952 GCA_004027955.1 Chaetophractus vellerosus
GCTGCAGGCAGGATGGTCCCTTCCACTGTGGAGGGGACATTACCATTCCAGACTTCCCAAGATTGGGGGAACAACTATGGACTAGAATGGACTTGTTGGAGTCCTGATATAGACTTATGATGTATGCAATGCAAGAAATTGCAAAATTATGTGGTGCCAGGGTCATTGGACACTTTGGGAGCAGGGTGAGGGAAGAGCAATTGTAATTCAGGTGGTTTTTTTTTTTGGGGGGGGGACGGACCTGGGAATTGTCATGGATGATGCTGCAATGGAAGATGTAGGCCAGTTTTTATGATCATGTATCAGTCAGGAACTGTAAAGAAGAGAGGGTTGTCTATGGCCTGAACTGTGATCTATGTCTGATGGCAAAGCCCCAAAATGTGTGTAACGATCAGAGGCATTATGCCACACTTAGGGATGTGCATGTGGGGGGTTGTGGGAGGGGTGGGGGGGTGGTATATGGGTACTCCTGGAATCTCTGTGTAACATTTGTGTAATCAATGTATCCTAAAAATGTATATAGATATATAAAAAATAAATTAAAAAGTAATAAAAAAATTTTAAAAAAAGAAACAAAGATTTTGAATAATACATTAGAGGATCTTGACCTAGCAGACATATACAGACACTACACTCAAATACAGCAAGATATACATTCTTCTTGAGTGCACATAGATCATTCTCCAAGATAAACTGCATGCTAGACCACAGAAAAATTCTCAATGAACTCAGAAATATTGAAATTACACCAAGCAATTTCTCTGAACACAATGGAATGAAGCTGGAAATCAGTAAGGGCCAGAGAATCAGATTAGGCACAGAGATATGGAAGTTAAACAATACACTCTGAGACAAACAGTGGGTCAAGGAGGAAATTTCAAAAGAAATCAGTAACTACCTTGAAACAAATGAAAATGACAACACAGCCTATCAAAACCTATGGGATGGAGCAAAAGCTGTATTGAGAGGGAAATTCATAGCCATAAATGCATATATCGAAAAAGAAGAAATAGCTAAAATTGTAGACCTGACTGCACACCTGGAAGAATTAGAAAAAGAACAACAAACTAACCCCAAAAAAAGTAGAAAGAAGGAAATAAAAAAGATTAGAACAGAACTAAATGAAATAGAAAATAAGAAAGCACTAGAAAAAATAAACAAAACCAAAAGCTGGTTCTTCTATAAGATTGATAAAATTGACAAACTCCTAGCTAGACTAACAAAGAAAAAAAGAGAGAAGGACGCTTTGAAAAATTATATACCAGCAAGAAGGATAATTTAGAGAAAATGGACAAATTCCTAGAAATACAAAAGCAGCCTACATTGATGAAAGAAGAAATTGATAAACTCAACAGACCAATCACAAGTAAGAGATAGACTCAGTCATCAAAAACCTCCCAACTAAGATGAGCCCAGAACCAGAAGGCTTCACGGGTGAATTCTACCAAACATTCTGGAAAGAACTAACACCAATCCTGCTTAAACTCTTCCAAAAAATAGAAATAGAAGGAACATTGCCTAACTCATCCTATGATGCCAACATTACCCTAATACCAAAGCCAAAGAAAGATGCTACAAGAAAGGAAAATTACAGACCAATCTCTCTAATGAAACTAGATGCTAAAATCCTCAGTAAAATACTTGCTAATTGTATTCAACAACATATCAAATGAATAATACACCATGACCAAGTGGGTTTCATTCCAAGTATGCAAGGATGGCTCAATGTGGGAATGCTTTGGTTAAAATATCTTTGAAACAGTTAAAACCTGCCTTGCTGTGCAAGCAATATACTGCTACATGGGAAATAGCTGCTGTTATCAGTTCCTGCTAAAAGCAATAAGAACTTTCTTACTCTACACTGTTACTTATTTAGAGATTTCTGTTTCTACATTACCTCCTGCACAGCCCAGAACTATCTGAGCCCCTACACATACAGCATGCCCTTAAGCATGCCTCCCATAGTGGCTGGACTGTATATATACTGAAACAGAACAATAAATGGGGCAACCCCCAAAGAATACTAAGCCTCAAAGTGTTTTCATTTCATTCCCGTGGCAATTGGTGACCCTGACGTGATACGACACCAATGCAGGTCCTGCTGGACGGATCCCCCCAAGACTTTGCAGGATGGATTCCTGCAAGTATTTTGGGGGCAGCCCCCAAGAACAGCTTGGTGAAGAAGCATGGTCCAAATCCAATCATCCTCTTACAAGATATCGATGCCCCAGAGGTCAGTTGGTCCACCAAGGTAAGTAATATCACCCTGTGTTTGCAGTAGTCCCCCGTCACTACTATGGTTGCGGTACTCCCAAATATTATTAGTGTGTTGTAAAAACTTTTTCTTTTAAAGTAATATGGAGAATGCATTAACCCCTAAACAGAAGATCCAATTAAAATTGTTACAGCAATTACTTAAAGCTGCTGAATGTAAAGTGAAAAGGAGCTCCCGGTTAAAAACCCTATATCCCCCCAAAAAGGAAGAAACACCTTTTCAACCCCCTCTTGAGTAATGGAGTGAAATCATGTTGAACCACCCATGCAGGGAAAAATTAAATCACAAATACAATATCCCACACAGGCAGAAGTGCTTAATAAGCCCCTTGTCAGTATAATTATGCTTGTAAAAAATATTCTGCCAAAGAGTTAACTAAGATAAGGAAAACATTCCAGCAGCAACTCTATAAACCTCCTACTGCCTACATAATGATAAGGCTGTGGACTGATGGGGGCTAATAAAATTAAACCACCAGAAGAGTAAGAAAACTGGGCAACACAGTTTCTAGGAAAATTCTCAAAAGCAGTAAAATCAAAGATATATGTTTCTATTGATGTGTTGTAACTCGTTTTGTGTTTGTCTGTTTGTTCAGTGTCAGTGTATATTTTGATACCTCTGGATGGTAATATTAAATTGATAAATGAAAATTATTAAAAGAGCTCTATTCAAATGTCCAAAAATTAAATAAATGCTTATATTAATAAATAAATATGGATATTAATTTAAAATAATAAAATTGTTATAATTAAATTAAATCATTATTCTGACAAGTTTGTTTAGTGTTGATGGTAATTATATGTTGCAAAAGGTTTGCTTGGAGACGGTATCCAAAATCATTTTGGTAACTTATGTATATAAGGTATATAGAATGTGTTTTTATTATTAAGGTAAAAGAAAATAATTTTGTCATAAGATAAAATTAATGGTTATTTTAAAAGATTAAAATGTGGAACAAAAACTGAATGAATACAGACAGTGCAGAAGGTGTGTGGAAAAGGGATTTTTGTGGTCAAAGTTAAATATAATTTGATGGGACTATCTATAAAGTTTTTTAAAAGCTTTAGATCAAATAATATACTGATACAAAGTTAAAATATTGTTCTTTCTCAAAGTTTCTTAAGTCATTAGTCTGTTTTAGTAAAGGTTTACAAAGAGTTTTTCTCCTGAATAATCAATATACAAAAAAAAAACAGTCTGCTTTATCAAAATATCCTCTTGTACTTTAACCTTATCATTTCCTTAAAGAAACTAGTCTTATCACTTTTAAAAGAACATAATGTTCAAACCTGCTTTCTCAAAGTCAAATCCTGAAAAGTAGCTTTTTATTTCAAATTAGTGCAAACGATTTGTTCTTTCACCTTGAAAAAAGTAATAAAATAGTTAAGATTATTTAATATGTGATAGTTTAAATAGAAAGTGTTTAAAATTGTTATAAAACTAAAAAGAAATTCTTTAACCCTCTGTTAATTAAAGTTATATGAATAAAAGCTTCATATGAATACTTAAAAAATATAAAATTCCTAAAAATTTAACAATGTTTATATGTAACAATAACAACCTCTCCACTTAAAAATCAAGAGTTGAATGTTTTAACTCATATCCATCTGATTTTCCCCACCTCTGCTAAAAAAGCAGCTTTATAGCTGCAAAAAAGGAGCAGCCATTAGGAGCTTCCAGGAGTAGTGCATAATGGTGAAAATCAATATCCAGTTATGTCACTATCACTTTGTTTTGAAACTTGCTAAAACTTTCTTTAGTATCTCCTTAAACAAGTCAAGCCAACCCACATTCCCCTTCCTGTAAAAAAGCCAACAATAAGCTAAGTTTAAATTCAACACTGTGAGTCACAGCCCCAGTTCCAATTATAATATTAACAACAAAACCAATGCAAGTATTAAAATTACAAGTTAATATGCTGCCCCACAGCTCAAATAAGAAATAATAATTTGTTATTACCTATGCTTCAAACTATACAAAATAGAGAAATTAAAGTCATTTTAATCATGCTACTAGTCTATTTAATCTCACTAGTTAAGAATCTTAAACACATAGGAAATAAAACTTTATTCATTGGATGTCTGCTAGTTAAAAGTCTTATTGTTTGTTGTTATATAGTCTACTGTAGTTGTGAATTATGTATAATATACTTAAATACTAATCAAAAACTTTAATACAATACATTGTATACTTAAGTAACTTAATAACTTGTGAGTTACACATAAATGTATATTATTCAATGTAGATATAAATCTCTTCTTTTGAGTTTAAACAATCCTAAAACCAAATGTATTAGAAAAAAATAGTAAATATTATTCAAACCTAAAAGTAAAACATCATGCAAAAAAACTTTGTTAATCAACAAACCAATGCCTTCCTAGTTAACACTTTTCATATTTCAGGAAATATAATGGGAGCAAAAATAGTAGGCACATCAGGGATGTTTTGTAACAAATTAAAGGAGACAAAGGACATTCCAGAAAGTGTTGTGTTCCTCCCTGGGGAGGCTGGCCACTTTCCCAGGGACTGATGCATAAACCTTAGAATGTACTGCCCAGGGAGTGTTGTGTTCTTTCCTGAAGAGGCTGGCCACTTCCTCAGGAATTAACACAGTACTCACAAATTGGCATCTATAGTATTTTACTGTGCTCATCAATCATGAACACAGTAAAAAAGATAGTCCCTAGTTCAAACCAGTTAAAGTCCCACCCTAAGAAAAAGCGCTCTGCACAAGTGTTTCCAATCAAAACTCTAGTTAATTCAAAACTAACTCAAAACTTCCCAGCCAAAAGCTAAATTTTGGTAAGTTTATATATAAAACTGATAAAACTGCTCTATTTACCTGTTATTCTGTAACTCTGTTCAATATTGATTTAATCTTTTAATTAATTATGTTATTATTGCTTCTCACTCTTATTAACAGTATAAACTTATTAAACTAAATATTCATATTAGCATTTATCTTATATCCATCTAAAACTCTGGCCAAAAGTGGGCCAAGTATATCAGTATGTTCCCCAGTTTAGTAAACATGTAAATGTATGTATGCACATCATAAGAGATTGAGATATAGCAATTAAACCCCTGTTTATAAATAATCCTTCACTTACTTTATTTTCTTTCAATTATTAACAAAAGTTCACTAACTAGGTATCAGTAAAAAGTCCTGCCACAAAGACTGCTCAGTAGCCCCACCACATGTCAATATTATGTCTTTCAGGCTTTACACTCTACTCATTCTATTTTCCCACAAACATGTATTTATCACCACATGGATATCTTTATTACAGTCCCCTCAGAAATACTTTTAACACAACTCTATAAACATCTCCAAAATTCTCTTACTCAAACTAGTCTCCAAATAACCCCTAATAAAGTCCAATTAACTCAACCTTAAAAATATTCAAGATATATCATATAATCTAAAACAATAAACAAAAAAAGGGGGAGTATGGTTACCTCTCCCAGAAATACAATAGCCCCAGCACTATACTTTAAAGTTTTTAAATTGTAATAAAAACAGCATCTCGGCAGCTGAGAAATATTTCTACCCTTATCAGGAGAGTCATAAAATATAAGCTAAAATTCTGTACAAGGAAGTATTAGGAGATGGATCTTGAAAGAGGCCTGTGACCTTATAATGTGGGGGCAAGGGTAGGCATGTGTTCTTACTCCAACAGGGCCCCTATTATTGTTAATCTTTAGGTTAATTCATCAAGCCCTCTCTCAAGCTTGTCATGCTGAACAAAAAGTCATCGCCTTAGTCACTGCCTCATCTCTTTCTTCCACATCCAAAGATCAAGAACTAAAGCACAACAAGGGAGAAGACTTAGGAGCCCTTTAGTTAAAACACTTTTGAATTAGTTTTTCATAAATATTATTACACTAGTTGTTTAATTTTAGTAAATGCTCTGCTCAGCTTTGCTAGCTAACAAAAATATAATTCATGCTTGTAATAAATCATTTTTTCCTAAAATAAACTTTTAAGGTTTATATCTCCCAGCTTCACCTATAAGTCTCCTTTCCTTCCTTCTCACTTGCTTTTCTAGTTTTACCATATTCTGGGGGGATCCTGCACACGTCCCATACTTGGGATTGCTTGTGTCTCCTTAAACTGTAAAAGCCTTCTAGGTGCTGGTAAACCTGGGTTTTTCAAAACTTGTAACCTAAGCCAGGGCCCTGCCAGCGAGCATGGGAATCCCTAAGCACATGCTGGGCATGGAGGTCATGGAAACATTGGCAGTCTCACACCACCCTGTTTGACCCTGGAGTGTGGCTGGCTAGCCAGAGACAGGTAAGATTCCTCAGGGAAGGAACAACCTAAGACAGGCACAGTCTCAGGGGGGCCATCAGGAGAGAATTTGAGGGCCTACAAAGGTAGGACATTAACCCTCACCCCACCCAAGGGAGGTCAACTGCCCCCATGGCTACTTTGTTTCCCATGCACAGCCCAGTTCAGGACCAAGGTAACTGTCAGCCACCTAGTCTTACTACTATCACTCATCAAATTCAAAACAGATATTTATAAAAGCTGTGCCAGGTTACATTTCCCTTTTCCTTTTCTCCTTTCTTAAACAAAAAAGGGGGAGATGTGGGAACACTTTGGTTAAAATATCTTTGAAATAGTTAAAACCTGCTTTGCTGTGCAAAGCAATATACTGCTGCATGGGAAATAGCTGCTGTTATCAGTTCCTGCTGAAAACTGAAAACAATAAGAACTTTCTTACTCTACACTGTTACTTAGAGCTTTCTGCTTCTCCATTATCTCCTGCACAGCTCGGAACTTTCTGAGCCCCTACACTTACAGCATGTCCTTGAGACACGCCTCCCATAGTGGCTGGACTGTATATATACTGAAGCAGAACAATAAACAGGGCCGCCCCAAAGAATACTAAGCCTCAAAGTCTTTTCATTTCATTCCCATGGCAGTTCAACATGAGAAAATCAATCAACGTAATACACCACAAAAACAGATTAAAAGAAAAAAATCACATGATCATCTCTATAGATGCAGGAAAAGGATTCAGCACCCTTTCCTGATTAAAAAACACTGCAAAAAAATAGGAATAGAAGGAAACTTTCTGAACATGATACAGGGTATATATGAAGGACCCACAGTTAACAGCATCTTCAATGGTGAAATCCTAAAAGTTTTCCTATAAGATGGGGAAAAAACAAGAATACCCACTATTACAGCTCCTATTTAACATTGTGTTAGAAGTACCTGCTTGAGCACTGAGGCAAGAAAAAGATATAAAAGGCATCCAGATTGGAAAGGAAGAAGTAAAAATTTCACTATTTGCAGACATGATCCTATGTATAGAAAGCCCTGAGTAATCTACAAGAAAGCTTCTAGAACTTATAAATGAGCTCAGCAAAGTTGCAGGTTATAAGATCAATCATTTCTGTACACCAATAATGAGCAAGCTGAGGAGGAAATCAAGAAAAAAATAATATTTACAATAGTAATTTAAAAGATCAAATACCTAGGAATAAATTTAACTAAAGATGTAAATGATTTATACACAGAAAATGACACAACACTGTTAAAGGAAACCAAGAAGAATTACATAAATGGAAGAATATTCCCTGTTCATGGATAGGAAGACTAAATATCATTATGATGTCCATCCTACCCAAATTAATCTACAAATTTCATGCAATCCCAATAAAAAGCAACACAGCATTTTTTACTGAATTGGAAAAACTAACTATGAAATTTATTTGGAAGGGCAAGAGGCCCCGAATAGCCAAAGACATATTGAAAAAGAAAAATGAAATCGGAAGACTCACACTACCTGACTTTAAAACATACTACAAAGCTCAGTGGTCAAAACTGCATGGTATTGGCACAAGGATAGACATACCAAACAATGTAACCGAGTTGAGAGTTCTGATATAGATCTTTGCATATATAGTCATCTGATTTTCAATAAGACCACCAAGCCCACACAACTGGGAGAATATGGCCTCATCAACAAATGGTGCTTGAAGAACTGGGCATCCATATCCAAAAGAATGAAAGAGGAACACCATCTCACACCTTACACAAAAATCAACTCAAGATGGATCAAAGATCTAAATATAAGAGCCAAGACCATAAAGACCTTAGAAAATAATGTAGGGAAGCATCTACAGGACCTTGTAATAGGAAATGGTTTCATGAACTTCACACCCAAAGCATGAGCAGTGAAAGAAAAAAATGGATAGATGGGACCTCCTCAAAATTAAAACCTTTTGCACCTCAAAGGAGTTTGTCAAGAAAGTGAAAAGGCAGACTACCCAATGGGAGAAAATATTTGGTAACCATATATCTGATAGGAATCTAATATCCAGCATATATAAAGAAATCCTATATCTCAAAAATAAAAAGACAAACAACCCATTCAAAAAATAGGAAAGTGATTTGAACAGATACTTCTCCAAAGAAGAAATATAAATAGCTAAAAAGCACATGAAAAGATGCTCAACAGCACTAGCAATTAGGGAAATGCAAATCAAAACTACAATGAGATGCCATCTTACACCCAATAGACTGGAGGCCATTAAAAAACAGAGGACTACAAGTGTTGGAGAGAATGTAGAAGAATGGGAACCCTCATCCACTGCTGGTGGGAATGTAGAATGGTGCAGCCATTGTGGAGGACAGTTTGGTGGTTCCTCAAAAAACTAACTATAGATCTGCCATATGATCCAACAATTCCACTGCTGGTATATACACAGAAGAATTGAAAGTAAGGACATGAACAGATATATGTACACCAATGTTCATAGTGGCATTATTCGCTGTTGCCAAAAGTTGGAATCAACCAAAATGCCCATCAACAGATGAATGGATAAACAAAATGTGGTATATACACACAATGGAATATTACTCAGCTGCAAGAAGGAATACAGTACTAATATACAGGATAACATGGATGAATCTTGAGGACTTTATGTTGAGTGAAGCAAGCCAGGTATTGAAGGACAAATATTACATGACCTCTTTGATATGAATTAAGAAACTAAGGAAACTAAAAAGCAAATTGTTCTTGGTTATAAGGAATCTACTCACAACCCATCTAGGTTGACCAACTGTATGTGTTTGCCAAGGGTTTGAGAGGGTTTCTAGGATGCTAGATTTATTTAAACCAAGACAGTCCTGGGCAAAGTGAAACAAGTTGATCACCCTACTGGAGCCCCTCTCACCAAGACATTCTTGATGGTCTTGTTGAATGGTGTATTTTCTGGAATTTCCCCTGGAATATAATTTTCTGGTGTGTCTTTCAGTTTCACATAATATATCCAGTTCACTTCCTTGAACCTTATAATCCCTCTATTCTCTCACACTATAATTCAGACATTTCAATATTGCCCAACAGAAGCTATGACTTTTCCCAGTCTTTTAGGATCTGCTCCAGCAGCAATTTTACACCATCCCCTGGGTAACTTGTCAGGGTGTTAAATCCTGCATACTGAGAGACTGCTCTAAAGTCAACAAACACTTCCTTATCCAGCCTTATGTTACAGCCTCCTTGATCAAGCGCCCTCAGCATCCAGTGTCAACGGTAAGCCCACAGTTCTTACTCACAGCTCCTGGCTAATTTTTGCTGTTCTTTTGTGGTATAATTTCTTTCCTCCCTCCTGAAACCTTACATATTACCAGCTGGTTATGCTATGATTTAACCTCGGTACTAGGCCTGGCAGGCAGGAAAGGCAATAGATGCAGTTCCTGGAGAGGATACCTGTTGCTTGGTAGAGGAGCAGCTTTTGCAGTGTCTCTGCAAAGTGCTCCTCTTAATGGAAAAAGCTGGACTTCTTGTGCAGGCTCAGAAGTTTCATAGAAGTCTGTGGAGTCACTATCTTTAGGAACATCCAGCCAGATGTCCACATGTCATGTACCAGGTCCCAGGTTTTCCAACTATGTCATTATCTTTGGAATAACAGAGCTAAGTTGGTTTGGGTTCAACCATCAATGGAGTTTGGCCACTTTACCCAGTCCTGTGCTTGATATTCAGTTTTTCCTGTTCATTCACTATGTTTTTAATAAGTTACCAAAGATATTCTCTGGCTCTCTTACTCAGCTTTGCATTGTGTTAATTGCTCACAACTTTTCGTTATTCACCTATAAGGCATAAATGCAACCTAGTAGCAACCATCCAATTCCATCCTTATGTTTATTACCTCCCTCCCCATACCTTTCAAGAGTCACCATAGTGGGGCCAGCTGTAGCCCAACTGGTAGGGCACCGGTTTACCACATAGGAGGCAGACCGCCTTGAGAAGACAAGCCACCGCGGGCAGGGCAAGCTGCTGCGGGCAGGCAGGCCACCTCGCGGTGAGCTGACTCGGCGGGTCACCGCAGCGGGGGGAGACAAGCAGACACAGAAGAATGCAAAAATGAACATAGCAAGAACAAGCAGAAAGGGGGGGATATGTAATAAAGTTTTTAAAAAATCTTTAAAAAAAAAAAAGAACCACCATAGTGGCTTTTGGTAATCATACTCTTTTCAGCTGGGCAGCTGGCCTTGTCTTAAGGAGAACCTGAAGTTTATCTCCATGTCTGCTACAAGAGTGATTTTTTTTAACATCTGAAATACGTCTGAATACTACAGCTGCAGTACTTAAGAAGGCAGTGAATTTTTATTCACTTATTCAATCTATCAAACATTATTTAATGAGTGTTTAACCACATGCCAGGTAGAGATGACAGTGTTTGAAAACATAATCCTTTTCCTCATGGACTCTATGGTCTACTGTGGAATAACTTCAAAAAAGTGTGCTGAGTGTTGTAATAAGTATGAAAGGAGAAGTAAACTGACATGGGATTACATCACAGAGGAACTAATCTACCTCAAGAGTCAAGAAGCCCTCAGAGAAGAAGCATATGAACAGACTTAAAAGATGATTCCAATTTGGTAACTAAGAAGAAATTCATTGAAAGAGATAAGAAAAGATTATCCAAGGTGAGGGACCAGGCCTGGGGGAGATAGAAAGGGCAGTTTATTCAAACTAAAGGAAATTCAATAGATAGAACATAGAGTATGAGAAGCAGAGTGGGGAAGGAGAAGGAAAACCTTTTCCTCTGTAATAGGAAGCTATGTGGGCAGATGCATAAAGATTTGTAGGTGTGATGACAGGAAGTTGAGGGAGTATCCATCCGAAGGCTTCTATTTTCTTTTCTGTAGTAGAAAGGTAAGTCATCTGTTGAAAGCTAAGGCAGGAAATAAGGGGAAAAGTAAAAAAGACTTGAAATGATTTTATGAACCCTAACCTAGAAACTGACCAGTAAACCTAGCAATATTGCTGGGCATGTTGAAGGGCCATCTAAGTCTGACAGTCATAAATGTATAATAGGATCAATGTTAAAATGATACTTCTCATAACAGTCATCTATGTTCATATTATTCTTTTTATCAACCAAATAAAAGACCAATTAAAACCTTTTGTGGATGTACTGGATAATCCTAATAATTGAATTTACCAGTCAGACCCTTCAAAGAATGAAATGATTTACAGTGTTTTATATTAATATGCATTACATTTGTTTGTCCTCCTTGCTTATATGTATGTGGAGAAAATGCATGAGTTCAATTTGTGCATTTATTCAGGAAAGTGGAAATTATCTTCTATAGAAGGAAAAGAAACTAAGGAGTCCAAGGGGATTGATGTGGTGAATTTAGGACAGGGGTAAAAGATACACATTCTTACTTTCACAAGATAAAAGGGTATCTTTTATCCAAGAAGTTTCTTTGGCTCCCTACTATTAGCAGCTGGTAAAAAGAAAAAAGAAAAAAAAACACTTTACATATTGAAAGCACAAGAAAGTAATTGGTTGCCAGCATAAAAACCATCACAAGTTGTCATGAGCTGCAGATTAATTCAAATTCATGCTTGCATGAATGCATTAGGGAAAAGTTTGGTTTGGAGAAGTAAAATAACATGCAAATTCCAGCTGGGAGAGAGGTGCATTTTAGAAATATCAGGGCCACTCTCAAATCATATATGCTGTCCAACTCCCGGCAATTGTAATCCCTACACACACATACATACAGTGCCTTGAAAACAATTGCTCAAGGAATGATTAAAGTTACAAATTGCCAGGTGCTCTCATTTATTTGTTCCTTTGATATGACTAAATTTAATCTTCACAACTCTATGAGAAAGGTATTTTAACTCCATTTTGACTTGTAAGAAAACTGATAAGTGTTCTGAGCCCTCACTAGATAGCAAATAGAAAAGTCAAGATCTGATTCTACTAATAGTAAAAAATCCAGAGCATACCATTTACACTATGTCATGCCTTCTGAATGGACAAAAGCATTTGGAACATGGTGGGACATAATTATACCCTTACCTCCACCTATTTACAAGTCATAACACAAAATTAAATTTGGACACTCTTGTAAAATCCAACTATTACCAAATTCCTAAATTTACATTTATAATATAGATACTTGTATTTAAATAACGTTTTACAACTTTCAAATGTTGAACACATCCACTACCTTTTTTTCTATCTTTATAATAACTCTGTGTAGGAGGTCATGACAAATTCATTACTTTCCATAGCCATCTGACTGTGCTGCCCTGGACCTGATGAATAAACAAACTCCAAATTCAAAGAAAACACCAATGATCCACGCCTTCTTAGATCATCTACTATTTGGTTGGTTGTTTTTTTTTCTGCTTGTATTGTTATGACAGTCTCCACTGAATGATTCATGTTTTCTCCAAATCCTGGTATAATAACATATTTGCATAACAACATGTATAGAATTTAAAATTCAATGATTTGGGGGATATTCTCTATCACCATTTCTCCCTCTCAGCCTAGGCAGGCAAAAGAGCAAATCTCAACAGCTCTTACATTGCATAGTTTATCCTCCAACAAAATAAACGATCCCTTCTACCTCCCTGAAGCCTGTTCCTTCAGTCCTCCTGGTTCAGGTTGCCTTATTTTTATGAATGTACAACTGGAAAAATAAAATCAAGCAGGTAACAGGGAGGAAGAAGATTCTGGTTTATATATATATATATATATATATATAAATAATGTGGTTCTACATTCCTTATTCTTGTAATGGTTGCCTCTTAAGAATAGAGTAAGTGAAGGCCTATTCTGCCACTCCCTGATGATCTGAAGATTGAAAGTCAAAACCTTTTAACTGGTCCTTGTTAAGAACAATTCTTTGCCGACCAAATCATAATTACATGCCCCACCTCCCTTTCTGTGTTGAGCTGTCACAGACATGCAAAAAATCCCTTTCAGAATGAGTTCAGCTTTCCCCATACCACTCCCCTGACTCATTCCCAAGTTTTTTGTGTGTGAATAGTGATAGAGAACAAGGATCTGCCATTATTCATTAAATTATTGGACATTCAGACAATATGTGTTGACTAAGCACCTACTTGGAAAATGGCCTTGGCTGCATACAAAGATGTGCAAGAAATATCAAGTGCAGTGGGGGGAGAGTACTGTAAACAAACAAACAACAATAACCAAAAAAAACCCAGAAGAGATCACTTCAAATCCTAGAAAAAATTATTGAAACAAAAGTAAATTTTAAAAGGTCATTAAAATACTTAAATCTTTTGACCCATTAAAGCTCTTCCAATCAATTTATTCCAAGGAAAATTTCGGCAGTTAGGGTGAGAAAGGAAAACTATGTTTGTGAAGGTGGCAATTGACTTTTCTACAAACACAAAAAAATATATAGAATATCTCTAAATACTTCACATTAGAAGGTGGTTTCACTTATTTTTGGATGTATCCATTCAGTGTAATATGATTCACCTTTTATTTATTTATTTATTTATTTTGTTACATATCCCCCCTACCCCCTTTCTGCTTGCTCTTGCTGTGTGTCCATTCTTCTGTGTTTTTCTATGTCTGCTTCTTGTCTCCCCCCCCATCTTTTGCAGCGACGTGCCGAGTAGGCCCTCTGCAGAGGTGGCTCGTTCCATTCGTGGGTGGCTCCATTCCCTTTTTCATGGGTGGCTCCACTCCATGTTTTGCAGGCAGCAGTGCTCTGTGTTTTGCGGACTGCCCGGCTTCTGCGCTTCGCAGGCGGCAGCTCTGTGTTTCACGGGTGACTTTGCCATGCCCGTGGTGGCTCCGCCCTGCCTGTGGCGGCTTTTTGCCTTGCCCACGGCGGCTTTGCCCTGCCCACGGCAGTTTGCCTTTCTCAAGGCTGTCTGCAGGCTCGGAGAGGTCCCTGGGAACCAAACCTGGGGCCTCCCATGTGGTATACCGGCGCTCTTATCCACTGAGCTATCTAGCTGGCCCCATGATTCACCTTTTAAATGCACTCATTACAAATGATAACAATTGATGAATCCAGGAACTACATTTTCAAGTTTTCTGTAAGTTTGAAACTATATCAGAATTAAAGTTGTAAATATGCAGCTACTGGAAATAATATCTAGTAACAAAGGGCTACACTTATAAAATAACATTAAGTATGAAAAGCATAATACAAAGTTACACATTGTGATATAACTGTGTAAAAAAAGACCTGCACATGCGAACAAGTACTTGAAGTTAACATGCAAAATGAAAATGGTGTGTTTAGATAACTTTGCTCAACTATTTTGAAAATATTATTTCATTCTTTATAGAAAAGACCAATGGCAGAATTTTAGTCATGAGATTAAGAATCTTATGAAAATATGTTGAGAAATGTGGAGAGGAGC